>CM053792.1:217856190-218023690 GCA_028749045.1 Cupressus sempervirens
TGTGATTCAAATGAGGTATTCTTTTCCCTTATCTGGAAAATTGTTTTTCTGGTTCTAGTGTCTAATTTGTGGATGAAATCCTTGTTAACTTTCTCTGTTGTGCTTTGCAAATAAACTGAGCATGAATTCTCCCTCTATCGAAATTCTTGTTCATCTCTATATTATGAATTAGGATTTAGCCACATCTTTGTTATGAATAGCTATGAACCAGTATGTACTGAATATTTATTTTCTAGTGACTTTGAGAGGGCTTTGTACAAGTCTTTTTAATGGTTTTGGTTTTAAAAGTTTTTCATGCTTCTCTTAGCGGGATTTTGCATAGCAAGTTGAGCAATTTAGACATTCTTAAATGTCATATCCTTGGTGTATCTACTTTTCTAATTCAAAGCTTTTACATCAAGAGTAAATAATATGAAATATTGTTGAATGTTTTATTTATTTATTTACCTTTAGCAATGATAACAACAAATTTTAGCATCATAGAAATTATTTAAAATTAAATTCATTACCTCATCCTTATGCCATCCAACACAAATATCATAGTGCGCCTCATAATATTATTTCTGTCTATTTGCCTAATTTTTTTCTGTTGATATATGATAAATTACAATTAAATGGAAATCCTTTTTTTTTTGTGGTTTTTTTTTTGAAAAGATCTCATCATTGTGCTAACACACAATTATTGTAAGGATAAACTCAGTAGTATAAGAGTGCTCCCTGCTATATATATTATCTATTTTTTAGTCTTACTGTATTGTCGAATTCGGTTGTTTGATGCATAATCTATATTATTTTCAGCATGCATCAACATTTAAATTCAGAGCTAAGTAGCAATATATTGTATCTGTTCCATGCTTGGTATCCAGAGGCAAGTCTCTCGTACAAATATTGTAATTATTTTAATTTGATCTAGTGTTGGATTCCAACTTAAAGTCACTTGTTGCTGAGATGAACCCACACTAGTAGTGCTACTAGAATCTGAGCCTGTTGCATAATCATAGTTAAAACAAATAAGAAACTCATTGTTTTAGTTAACTGTTACATTGCTATCACTACTCAATACATAATAAACTCCTACATAAGAGCCACATTATTAGGCATAAGAAAAACTATCTACATGAAGGTGAAACTAAAATCTTGCATTGCATAGAAATATTCTTACCGGTAAACACAATTTGCCACCTAGATCACCAAAAATGTGTCTAAGATCTACCTTTTTAGAAATGATCTTTCTCCCACCTCAACACGTTTTCTAATCTTCATTTTTCGCATGCACTATCATAATAAGCAAAAACCACTTGTAAAAACCAAATGATCATTTCACTTACACAAACCACTTGTAAAAACCAAAATATGCAAAAAATTATTTATTATCTCTTATTTATTACCTCTCTCATTTTCTTTGAAGCCTTTCAATACTGATTTCATTTCAAGTGATACTACTCGCAACTGACACTACAATTTTCTGCAACTCACCAAAGCCATCCACAGAGATCTTCCCCCTAACCCACTATAGGCAGGGACTAGAGCTGCCCATAGCACTTGTTTGAAATATGATTGGTTTATACAATTTAGTGTTAACGCTTTTTGTGGACATCTTACATATTGCACTAGTTTCGTCTACATTTTAGGACCATTTTTTTTTAAGAACATAATTAAACCTGTTATCTATTTCACTTACAAGTTTACCTTATGAAACTAATATTGAGTAATTACATTACACTAAACTACTTAATCTATTCAAAATCTATTTGTTTTCAAAATTACCATAGTCAAATAGCACAATTTATTTATTCATTTTATTGTTCCTCAATTGCTTAGTATTGCTTAGTATTAGTATAAATTTAGTTTTCATTTAATAACTTTATTATAGTTTATAGAATATTTAAATCAATAAAAATATTATATAGTATTTTTAATAATAATATATATACTAGTATTCATTAAAAGATTGTATAACATAAGAATATATATTATTTTATAATTATTAAGACACAAATTTTCATCTAACTACGCACAATGTATTGATTTTATAATCAAACTTAAAAATGATAAATTTAAACAATTTGAAAAAAAAACTTCGAATTAGGAATGAAATGCAAAAAGTATCACATCATTACTTAGGCTACGAACTAATAAATATAATAACTATTATACTATCTATCATCTTTAATTCTATTTCTAACCACTATATACTATATTAATTTTTTTACAAATAGTCCAATTGCTAATAACATGCTCGATTTCTAATTACTTTGTTATTGATAAAGATGAACTTCACATCCAACATTAATACTATTCATCCCTAAATTCTTTATCATTAATATTTTCAATATTTACTTGAACAATTGATTTACTTTGTGCTAATTATTTTTTATATAAAGAATAATTAAATAAATATGATGGGAAGAATTCAATTAAGTTAAAAAAATATAAGTTGCACTTCTTTTTAATTCAATTCATTTGATCAAAATTTAAATCTAGATAAATTATATTCTACAAATAGATATAATTAGATCTTTTTCTTATCTATTTTAGTTTCTCCAATCATTGAGTTATTTTTGCTATTTTTAGTTTTATTATATACAACACGGTTGTAATAGAATATTAAATAACTATAAAATATGACAATGTTAGTTACCATCAAATATCTGCATTACAAAGCTACAAGGTACTATGTGACACTTGTTTATATAATTAAATTCCTTGCATAAAACATTTTTGCACAATTACACAATGATCAAAGAAAGCCTTCAAAGGATTAAAATCTCTTACCCATACAAACCTCGTTCTTGTAAAGATTGGAGTGCACTTTTCCCAACACTCTGGATTTTGTCTATGATAGATAAAATCTAGGACATCCTATAAACTCCACTTGATCAAAAGAAAAGATTTGTTTTCCTTAACACAAAATTGTTCCAACGTAAATAAAATCTATCATCACTTACATGCTAGACCCCTTGGTTAGAACACATTATTATGGGATTCAAATTTTTCCCAAATAAAAACAACATTTGAAATCATGAAGAAACTTGAAAATTTGGAAATTCCTTAAAATCTTGTAAAAAAAATTTTTTTTTTGGAAAATCTCAAATGATGGAAATTATGAAAAGTGAAAATTGTGAATTATAAATGAACAAAAAATTGAAATTTTGGAAAACTTTAAAAAATTTAATCTTCTAGTCTGAAAATTTTGAAAAAAAAATGTAAAAAGTTGGAGAAAATTCTTGAAAGATGAAAAGTGGAATTTAGAATTATCTTTTTTAAATAAAAAATAACTTTTTATTTTGTGGAAAAACATAATACGATATTTTTTGGATTTAGATAGAAATTAAATAATTATTTAATTAATATTTAACTGATTGTTTTAAACATTTTAAAATTGGAGAATTAAAAGAAAAGTTATTTGGTCATAAAATGCAAATTATCAATTAAATATTATTTTTCAATAAGTCTTAATTAATTAATTCCCTAGAAAATCATGTTGAAGCATAACTTCATCATGAATTCAAAGGAATGAAATATGCAACTTTTTGAAAATTAGGAGAAAAGTAAGAACAAGTGGTGAAAAAAAAGGAATCTTGGTGATTAAGTAAAGCAACTGCTTAATTTTAGCATACATTTTTAAAGGCACATTTTTCAAAAATATGACTTATATAAAGAAACCACTTCATTATTTCATTCTCAGACAAAAAGTTGAAGAATGAATTGAGAGCAAGAGTGGAATTTAAAAGGCTTGTGAGGAAAACCTTGAAGTAATTTCCTTTAGAAAACGTGAAGATATAAATCATAACAGTCTCGATATGAATGAGTTCAATCAGAGATGTTTAGATACAAGGACCATCATCCTACAAATGTGGCCTCTAGGATTATGAACACTAAAATTATTGTTGTAGTTGGTTTTCCTCCTGCCTTTCAACATCTAGAGTTGATCGTGAAATTTGTCAAACATATATTCTTCTAGATACAGAATGATCAATGATTCAAGTGTAAACATATATTTTTCTAGAATGAATAATATAAGACTATTATAAGATATTAAAATTAAGTTCCACACGTTATAATACAAGTTACACCAATTTTTCATAACACAAATGACCTTTAAGGACTAATCCACACAATATCCTTCTTAAGTCTTCACAAAATGAAAACTAGATTCTTCCATCTCAAACATAGCATGTTGATTATGTCTATAATAAGGATCCAAGTCAACTAAAAAAGATATAACCTCACCAAAAATATACAACTCAATCTATAGCATACTGCTGAGGTAGGTGCATTTTATGCATGCTAGAGTGCTTTTTGTTTTGGAGTTAGAGAACTCAGTCTAAGAAGGGTTGATGGTCGGTCATTATTGAGCAGTTCTTGGGTGCAGTGTTAGCTGAGGAATGCGGTCATTGATGAAGATCAACATAGCTTGTGGTGCTTGTCAAAACCTATGTAGTGTTGGTCGAGTGCTCGGTCAACATATACTTTTTTGTTTGATGTATATTGGACTCAACATATATTGTCTTACCTGACATATACTATTTCATAGCTTGTGGTGCTTGTGAAAACCTATGTAGTGTTGGCCGAGCCTTTTTGTTTGATGTATATTGGACTCAACATATATTGTCTTACCTGGCATATACTATTTCTCAAAACTATTTTGTGGTTTTGATGATGCTGAATAGTTTGGCTCACTGAATGGTGTTCTTGTGGATTAAATCAACCAACTTGGTTAATTTAATTCACGTAGCATATGATTGTGATGTGGATCAATTTTAGGGGTGTGTGTGGACCTATTTGGGTCTTGGTTATTTATCTTATGTGTATTAAATAATGGTTGTAAGATGACTAACGCATTTTATGTTTATTTGGATTCTAGATGATTATATTCGCAACATGTCGAGTTGTGGACATGCAATTATTTAAGGAGGGCATGGATAGCATTGTAGGAATTTAGTAAGAGATCTCAAAGAGAATACAATCAAGTTTAAGGATTTGGAGTTGGAAATTTGAGAGCAGAGCTAGTGGATGAGGCTTTAGCAATAAGGAGGTTGCTTGGTGGCTTGTGGTGCAGTAGCACCTAGGGGTAAAGGTGAAACCCTAACTCATTTTTGGTTTTCAAATAGTCTAACCAACCATTTAATGAATAAGGACTTAATATAAATTCCCAAGATAGGTTAAGGAGGTATGGTTGGGTGAACCCACAATAGTGGGTTACACTTTTTTGCTTAAACTAACACTGAACTATGAATTTTTTAGAAAACTTTCACTTTCAAATGCAAATTGTTGTTTAACAGTTAGGAATTTGAAGATGAATTAGATTAGAGTTTTTTAGGACTTTCTATATAGATTCTAAATATTTTTTTTTTTTTTTTAAAATTGAATTGATTTTATTGAATTATTTTTTCTCCCACGAAAATTGGTATGTTATCACAAACCTTATTTTGAAAGAGTAATGTTGTTTTTGTAAAACATAACTTTTTTCTAAAATAGATACCAATTTTATTCTTTTAAATTTAGTTTGCTAACATCCATACCAAAACCTTGGAGGAGATCTGATGTATTTATCCTTAATATTTTATTTTTTATTGGAGTTTAAAGTTGACATAATACTAATTTGGACATATGTGGCTTTTGAAACATGTAACTTATTATATATCTACCTGATTTTAAAAATTATTTTTTTGATTGAAAGAGGACTCAAATACAAAGACTATAGCTATTTTTCAAAAAAAATATTCTCTTAGTTTCTATTTTTCCATGAGCTTCGAATATAGAGGTTTATTTTTTATAACAAACCTATGTTCAATTCAAGTAAAAAAGGTATAACTAAAAAAATTTAAAATGTAGCAATTTCATAGTCATTAGAAAGCTAGTTCAAGGTACTTCTATCATATAAAATGACATGTCTTGATTGCTCCATCTGAACCAGGTAATTGAGCCTGGAAGCCATGAAAACACTGAAAGTCTTCTAACATTTGGAGAAGACTTGTAATTAGCTAGTTTTGATAGAAACTAAGTTTCTTCCAAAACTATAAACATTAGTTTTTATAGAAACAAAATCTTAAAGTTTCTATCGAAACTAAAAAATTGGTTTATGCTTGAGATTAATTGACCTTAGGTAGTTTTGATCAAAACTACCTAGCTAGTTTGGATAGAAAATAAGTTTCTATTTAAGTATTTTCAAACAAAACTCTTGTCGACCTTTAGGGGTTTCTTTTTTTTATAAACAATGTCATATAAATAATATTTGTGTTGTTTTCAATTTTAACATTCAAATCCAATCAAATAATTTGCACAAGTCAATTGGGAGGGAGGAAATATTTTGCAACTTATTTGTTTTCGAATTTTGAAAGAAGAATTTGTGACATGGGCAATAAAGATAAAAGATCAAGTTAATATGCACAAAGAAGAACTCAAAAAAAAGTATTTGTTCCCCTCCTAACCCCCTACCCTCACCTCCCAATCCTACCCCTTTCTTCTCCCTTCCCTATGTTGAAGGCATCTCACACAAGATCTCTAAAATTTTAGTTATAAAAGGGGTCCAGGTGTCCTTCAAGCCCCTCTCCACTCTCAAAAAATGCCTTCCCCCTTTTGAAGACTCTAGGAATTCCTATTTGGAGTTTAGAGTCTACAAGGTTCTTTGCTCTTGTGGCATCCCCTACATAGGAAAAAAAGGTCACTCTTTTGTCACCAAACTCAAAGAACATGTAGTGGATATTAGACATGAGCAAGTTCTTAAGTCTACCCTTATCAAGCACTCATCCTGTAGACTAAATATCATATTCTCTTAGAGGACACTCTCATTGTTGCCAAGGAACACAATTTCTTCAAAAGAAAGTTCAAAGAGGTGGTTGAGATATATAACAACCCATCCAACCTCAATTGTGATGATGGTTGGCACCTAAACCATTCTTGGCATCCTTTGTTGTCGTCCCTTAAGAATTCTAGCCCCACCTTGTCTTGACCTTTCTTTGTCTCCCCATTGCTTCCTTCCCCGCCCCCCCCCCCCACACACTTTCTTGGTTTTTTCGCTCTATCCCTCTCCCCCCTTTGGGCTCTCTATCACCTTGGAGTTTTGTTTGTCTTTTCCTTCCTACCACAATCTTTTCCACTCTCTCACTCTTGTTCTTCTTGTGTTTTTCGGTTATATTCTTGTGTCCTCCATCTTGTTCATTCAACCTTTTTTCCTTCCACTTGTCAGTCCCTTTTGTTTTGGTGTCTTTATTTTTCACTTTTTCTTTTTTGGCTTTGCATTTTTAGTTTTGCGCCTTCACACACACACACACGCGCGCGCACGCACACACACACACACACACACACACACACACACACACACACATACATACAAATATGTATATATGTACATATATAGGTATACTTATACATATATACTAATATATGTGTATGTATGTATGTATGTATGTGCATAAAGGTACTTACACACACACACACACACACACACACACACACACACACACACACACACACATATATCCTTCTTTATGCTTGCTCTACGCATCTTCTTGTATCCTTGTTTTTCTTATTTCTTATTATTTTTATTATTTTTATTATTATTACTATTATTATTTTATTTTATTTTTTGGTAATTTTCTTGGTCTCTCTTTTCTTTCCTTATTCCCCTCCTTAACATACACCTCGTAGCTATAGGTGTGTGTGTGTGTGTTATAATTTTTTTTTTTTTTTTCATTTTTTTTTTTTTAAATTTAAATTTTTTTTAATTTTTAATTTTAATTCTTAATTTTTTTTCTTTATATCTTTACATTTTACCTTAACCTATTTATATTTCTTTTAGATTTCTACTTTATTTATTCTTATTTTAAATTACTTTATTAACTAATTAATTATTCAATTGATTATATATTTAATTAACTAATTAATTAATTAATTAACTATATATCTAATTAATTTATTTAGCTATTTATTTATTAATTAATCAATTAACTAGTTAATTTATTTTTTATTTTTAATTAGGGTCTTTGGTTGTTGGCTTTTGTCTTCTCTTTGTGCCTTTCTTATTTTAATTCTTGTTATTTTATGTTTTTATTTTATTTTATGATTTTGGGGTCTTTATTTTATTAGTTGATGTCCTCATTTTGTGCGTAGTCTTCCTCCTCTCCCCCAACCCCTTTTTATTGGAAGTTTGGTTTGCTATCTATCCCCTTTCTCCTCTTCTTTTGCATGCATCCTGATGATGGATCACGGAGTGTGATCCGAAATGCTGATGTAAAAAATTGTTCACACAATTAAATTCAGAAAACAAATTACAACAAGATGAAAATAATCAAAAAACTTTTGTAGGATAGTATAGGAGGCAAGGTACACATGTGTAATCTTTTTTCCAATGCATATTTAACATATGGTGTACAATAGTATTCTAGACTTGTTGTATGTATATAGTTAGTTTTAGGGTTTATCCAATTAGGAATATGGTAAATATTAACTTAGGGTTACTATTAATTTAATATTAAGGGTTTATTGAATTATGAATATCTAGGATTAGATTTTATTGAATTATAAATATTTAGGATTAGGTTTTATTAAATTAAGAATATTTAGGATTTTTTTTTGGATCGGTAAATGGCCTAAGCCTTGATTATATTAATTAAAAATAAATAACACACATCACAATACCTTTTTTTGAAATAGGCACTGGTAGGAAAGAACAGAGAAGAAAACCTCCAATCTAGCCCAGGACCATGGTCCTTTATTTTTACAACATAAAAGGGGCATACCCTAGTTGAATTACTAAAAATTTGTTATTGTTACAATATAGTGTTTCATAGTCCATTGAATACAAGTAATCTATTGACTCTTATACCAATCATAAACTTGTTGCTGGGGGAACATACCAGCCAGTTCTTTATGTGCACATCCATTGCTAAAAGCTAAACTCGCCAATGTCTTACTAACTTGACAATCAGAGTGGTTAGTAATAACATATAAATTAACTTCCTAATTAGATATAGAAACAAGATAACCTGGCAGGGGTAAAAAAGTGAACCTATTCTATTATTAGTTACTTCAACCTACCATAATTTAAACAAATCCAACCACCTCATTAAGTGTTAAATAACTTACCATTCTCCATTTAAAGAGTCCATAAAGATCAACATCAAATTATTAATAGGAAATGCCTTCCAAAAAATAATTTCCCTTGATTGACTAATCCAACACTTAAAAGCTATTAATGAATTCAATACTTGCTTAATAAATAACCTTTCATAGTATACTAAGAAGTTCCTACATTATCCTATTACTACACTTAGATTCCATTGCTTTCCAAAGATGTAATATAAACCCCAACTATACTTTGAAGAACACACTATATTGATCTCTACCTACAAAGCTACTAGACAGACATAACTTAAACCTCAAGCTATAGACAAAGAATTAAATGTTCAAGAAAGTCAAACAGAGAAATCTAAGATAGAATTAATCTAAATATGGAGGCTTAAGCTATATACTTAAATTGACTGCCCAGATTACTATATCACGAGATTTTAAAGACTCAATAATCCAAGCTTGAGGAGGTAAGTTAGCATATAGTTGAATTGAAATAAAGAAGGAATACATCATAAAAAACCATCTAGTTTAGGATTTTTAATGTTAGAGTACTCTTCTAAGTGCAGAAATTTAACCTTGTTGTAATTAACAGTGGTTGTTTAAAATCTTAGAAACAAATAATTAGGCTGATCATCTAAGAATCAAAATGCTACTTCTTAATTTAGCATTGCAACTCCCATCAATCAAACATAAATAATATGCTCATAAAGAAACAAAATCCTAATGGAGACCATGATAAACATTTCTAAAAGAATGTAAACCATATGTCATGGCAGATAAGTCAAAAGTATAAACAATTTTCCATTAATATTGACCTATAAATAATGAGTATAGTTAATTACATATATGCAAAGGCATCTTTATATTAAACAACAACTAATCATCCTCTTGATATATTACCATATAGGAATACATAACATATACAACTGAAACAAAATCCCCACTAAGGGCTAGTAGATAGCTAATTGGAACTACTAATACTTATGAACTAATGATACTTATGAACTATTGACCATATATTTATGAACATAACAAGAACCAACCAAAGCTCCTAGCCAAGGAGGAGACAACTAACCATGACCCAGCCAAAAACTAGGAACACAATAGACAAAGATGCTCAACAAAAACCAAGGAAATCTAACATTAAACCTAGTGTACCTTACTTCTTCCAAAAAACCATAATGACTTCTACAATGTCATTAGGGTTCTGCAACTAAAAATGGGGAGGGAATTCGAAGGATAACCTTTCCCTACTAGACTTCTCAATATTGGTTGTGCAAAAGTCTTGTGTGTCTAGATTACCAAATCCTACCCCCAGATGGATATACACATTAAATGGCCTGAGATAGTTGCTAAACCATTCATGTCCATTTTCCACCATAATCCCTCTCCATCTAAGGAGGAATTGAAAACAAGATTCCATTTTTGGCCAAACCTTATTAAAGGCTACTAGGTCCCTTATTACCAATCCAGGTCACCTAGGTACAATTGCCAAGTTGAAGCTCCCTAGTGGATGACCCATGTGCATTTCAGGGAGGGGTACTCTAAACTTCTCATCCAAGATCATGATAGCTTCTACCAACCCTTGACACCAAATGGGATCAAATATGTTCAAACAGAGTCTTACCATGTCCCATTTCCTAATCCTAGCTCTGGCCATACATCTAATAAAGGTACCTATGATGTCATTGTTCATCCTCTAAGTGAAATCATATTTGAAGAAGCCCTTACCTATATCCCTACTAACTGTGATGTGAGTCATCTCATTGACTGGCCTAAGCACCCAGTTCCAACTTTCTGGCTTTATGTTGCCATGAAAGGCCATTGTGCAAACCTCCAAGGTATTAAAAACATGGATGAATGTATCTATATCTAATATTACATGAAGAATGAAAAATACAGGTCGAGTCTTCACTAAAAAGGAACATATAAACTATGCAAAAGCTCTAGAAACACCTAGACTTTGCTTACAAACTTAGAAGCTTAGCGTCACCTAGAAGCTATCATGATGCTGATAGACCGCAGCAAAGAAACAAGCATACATAATTAAAATGAATGATGAAAAAGACCTAAATATACTTCAGGTGATGGGATGGGCTTATTTGAAAAGCTTACCATAATATCTTGCACTTCGATACCGATATCGAATTTATATTAAATGTAGATGTATCTTAGAAGAAACAAGTGCTAAATCTCTACTCGTTGGCCTAATTACTATACAACCAATGGGAACTCATAATATAAGATGTATTATGAGCTACTCATTCCCCTTTATTACAACTAACCTTAGCTAGGAACTACAAACTCACTAACCTAAATTAAAATTGCATCATATTTAAGAGGACCACCCCATATAAAGAAAAAACTCAAAGTTTAAAATAAAACTATGACTAGAAACATTCATAACACATCTTTGTATACCAAGAAGTTTTCACATCCGCTCCCTTATTTTCCAAATGGTCTACCTTCTAGTTACCTTCCTGAAAGATGTGACAGATCTGAATTTCTACAAGCCAATCTAGAAGCCTAAGGACTTCTTCTAACTTAGAATTAAGGACCTAGATGAGAGTTAATCTTTTTCTTATCACATTTAAGACAATTTGCGAGTCACATGCAATAATGATATTTGATAATCCTACATTTTGACACAACTGTAGACCTTCTTTCAATGCTTTGAGTTCTGCCATATTATTAGAAGTAGGATTAATAGACTTGGATTTTTTAGTAATCCATTTACCCATGTCATCATTAATGATGTGACAAATACATGTTGTCCCTGGGTTGCCTCTAGCTACCCCATCAAAGTTAAGCTTTGCTCAACCCTTCTGAGGGGGGTGGGGCGGTGGGGTCCATTTACACGTTTCCCTTGCCTCCTTGATCTTCTTAAGATAGACAAGTGGAAGATTAATCAATTTTGGTCATTTATTTTTAATATGACTATCTCAATTAGAAAAAGAACCTTCTTCTTTCCTAGACTTCCTGTGATGGGAATTAACTATTTTGACTATGCTAGCTTCTATCTTTTTGACTATCTCTTCTGGCTTCAACTCTTTATCACATAAAATTATTCTATTTCTTTCCAAACTTTCAATATGAGGATGGAGGGGAAAATGTTCCATAATTTACTATAGATGTCATAACACAGGTTGGTGGGCTAGCCTTTGAGAATATCAGTCAACAATTCAAGCAACGAGGAAGACCAACCTACTTTATGTCTGAGCCAATCCCAACAAACTTGAGAGTAAGGATAGTTGTATAAGAGATGATTAGTATCTTTGTTATTTTCCTTACATAGCACACACCTTAAAGGACCTTCAAAACCTAATTTACAAAAACTATCTGTCATCATAATCCTATTTTGAAATGCCAGCCATAAGAAAAATCTTGTCTTTGGCAGACAAGCAAGGTCCTAGCAAAGTTTAAGTGGAATTTCCACTTCATCCCATCTTTGTGAATGTACCAGAGCTTTGTATCCATTTTTCACACTATACTTGCCATCATTTGATGTCACCCAAATGAATTTTTCATTCCTCTCAAGCTGCTTAATTTTCCTATCTTGTGTGATTGTTTTGTATACCTTTATTGCAACTGGATCCATTTCCATATCCTTCAAAGGTTTCCATATCCATCTAGAGACTCCTTTGTAGTTATTTTTGTTTTATAGTTACTGACCTTACTACCCCAAAGATTGACTAATTTTTCTTTAAGGTCCTGAGAGATTTTACTGCTATCTAATGGAGGTTGCCCATTCCAAGAGTCTTCCCAAAATAAGGCTTCATCACCCTTAGCAACATCCCAAGTTAGGTATTTACTGATAAGGTGAGACACTTAACCATAGAGTTCCAACTCTCTGACCCTTTAGGAAGGGTCTTCATTCTAAAAATTGATAAAGGGTCATCTGAATTAAGGTACCTATTATACACAATGTTAGCCCATTTATGCTCTCTTTCTACAAAAATGTGTCATATTAATTTAGCCCCTAATGATTCATTTTTCTAGTGTAAATTCTTAATTCCTAATCCTCCAAAATCCTTAGGTTTGCATATGTTTTCCTATTTTATGAGAGCCAATTTTTTGGATTCCTCACAATCATTCCAAAGGAATTTTTTTATTTTTGCCTCAAACTTATGATGGAGATTCTTAGGTAATGGGAGGAAAGATAGCGGGTAAGTCAGGATGGCTGATAAATCTAAACTTATCTTGATGCTCTTTCCAGCTTTTGTGAGCCATTTATCTTTTGAGTTACCAATCCTAGCCTCCAATTTCTCTAGAGTACTATTTCATACCTTACTAGACTTTGTACCTTTCTCTAACTCGATGCCAAGGTACTTGCATGGGAATAAACCTTTTTTATAACCCATAATATGATAGATCTATTTTTCCACCTTTGGTTCCGTATTAATAAAATAAATCTCAGATTTCAAATAATTCACTTTTTGACCTGATGCATTCATATATTGCTCTATGATTGATTTTAAAACTAGCACCTCTTTAACTGTGCTTTTTCCTGGTAGAATAGTATCATATGCATATTTTTGGTGAGTAATGTTAGGAATATTCCTTGTGACAGTAATACCTTTAATCTCTTGATTGTTGTAAGCTTTAGTGAGAGATCTCCCAAAGGCTTCAGCCATAACTATATAAAGAGATGAAGATAGAGGATATCCTTGTCTAATGCCTCTAGAGGTTTCAAAAAATACCTCGAGGGTCCATTAATAAGAACTACAATTTTTTTTGTGGAGATGCACTTAAAAATAAGGTTGATCCATTGGTGAGAGAAACCAAAAGTTTCTAGAATTTTACAAAGGAATTTCCAATCAACCATATCATAGGCTTTTTGGATGTCTAGCTTCATAAACATGCATACCTCTTTGTTCTTATAGGCTAAGTGAATAGTTTTTTGGATAATAAGAATTCCATCAAGTATGGATCTACCAAGTACGAAGCCTATTTGTTCTTCAAATTTAATCTTTGGAAGGATAAGTTTATATCTATTTGCCAAAATCTTGGATAAGATTTTATAAATAGTATTACACAACGTGATGGGTCTAAAGTCTCCTAGGCTCTTAGTCTCTACCTTTTTAGGGATCAAGGTGAGAAAGGAGCAATTGATTTTAGATAACAATGATCCACCATTTCTTGAAGCTTCTATGGCTTTCCATAGATCTAGGACTATAATGTCCCAACATTTTTGGTGAAAAAAAGCCTAAAATCCATCTGGGCCTGGTGATTTATTAGGGTTCATATCAAATACCACCAATCTGACATCTTCCAAAGTAATAGGTTTATTTAGTACTTTATTATCTTCAGCTTTGACTACTTTGGGGATCACTTTGAGAAAATTGGTTTGAGCTTCTCTATTTGACCCCTCAAAATTATTTAATATTTTCTAGAAATGATCCACAAAAATCTCCAAAATTTCTTTCAGATTTTTAGTTGGACAACCTAGATGGTTTTTAATTCTAGATATTTTAATCTTAGCTTTTGTATAAATGGTAGAGTTGTGGAAGAATTTCGTATTCTAATCTCCCTCATCTAGCCAACTCTCTCCTGACTTTTGCCTCTAAAAAATTTCTTCTTTGGACAATATATCCTCTTGTTTAGTGAGTAATTATTTTTCTAAAAGATAGCTATCATTATTCATACCTTTCTTTATTACTACTAGATTTAATTCCTTTAATCTTTCTTCAATATCCATTTTTTCTTTAAAAATTTTATTGAAGTGTTCTTTGTTCCTTTTGGGAATATTTTCTTTGAGCATCTTCATTTTTTAAGCAAAGATAAACATCCTAGATCCTTCAAATTACCTTGAGACCACCATTCTTTAATATTTTCTAGAAATCTAGGATCTAAAAACCACATTTTTTCACATTTAAACAGGTTCCTTACAGGTTTATATGGCTCAAAAAATTCAATTCTAACTGGGAAGTGATCAGAACCAGAAATCAACAAAATAGATGATTGAGCATTCAAGTTATTTACATCCAGATCTCCTTTAATGAAAAACCTATCTAATTTTTCAGCTATATAGGAAAAATCCTTCCTTTTGTTGTTCCATTTGAAATTCCCATTATTAAGTGGGATATCAATTAGATTATGAAAATCACACCATTTTTAAAATTCTTTAGAAGCTTGAGAGATTTGTTGAGTTCCCCTATTTTTTCATTCAAGTTTAGAATAGTATTGAAGTCTCCACCTAATAAGATTAGACTATTCTTATGATCATTCATAAATATGCTTATTTCTTTCCAAATTAATTTTTTCTCTAGATTATTTGTTGGAACTTAAATGTTAACTAGAATAAATTTGAGATTGGATTTCAGGCTTTTGATTGTACCATTGATCCAATTATTGTTTATATTTAAGATATCTAAGGTTACTTTCCTATGGTTCCAAATGAAGTCTAAACCCCCAGATGCACCTAAAGATTCTTGTGGAGTAGATACTCTAGTTACTTAAGTTCTTACCTAATTTAATTCCTTCTATCTTATTTAGTTTCATTTACTATAATAAAATGATTTTAAATTCAAAAAGTTTTAGGTTTTGTTTTAGCAGTCTTTTTCTGCTAGGGTCATTTAAACCCCTAACATTCCACATTGTAATATTAATGTTTCCTTGGGAAGGCACTTCCCCTTCCCATTATTAAATATCTGATCAATATTTTGTTGCTGTCTGTCCTGACCATTCGCTTCTCTAAGTTCTTTGAGAGATTTTCTTCCTCATTTTTCTTTTTCTTTTTTGCACTTAGGAGAGTTTAATCCTTCCTAATTCATCTAGATACCTAGCTGATCAATGTTTTCTTGTGCATCTAGGAAAACATCCAATTTTCTTTCAACTTTCCCTTCATTGTCTTCACTTTCCAATTCTTGCAAAATTGTCTTCAATATATCTAGCTTATTATTTGAAATATCATCTTCTGAACCAAGTAATTTTTTGATGTCATTCCCCTTAGGGGCCTTACTTTGCTATGTGCATAGTGTATTTGTCCTTATCTATGAATCTTTCCTATCTTTATCATCACTTTCTATATTTATCAGATCCCTTCTTAAATCTTCATGTGTAATTCTCTCCTCCTTATTTTAGGATCCTTTGAATAAGGTTTTCTTTCTGAACAATCATACTCTTGTCTATATTTTCAAAACTAAAAACTTGTATTAATTCTTTGGTTAAAGAATCTAGATTGTCTTCTTTAGACCTGGTCAAACTCCTATTTTCCAAATCTTCATCTCAAATTAGATCCATGTGCAAAAATTCATAGAAATCTTGTGTCAATAGTCTCTCTGCTCTATTTAGTTCATTACTCTTATCCTTTTGATTGCTGATCCAAGGAGAAGGCAGGCTAGTTTTTGATGCTGGTGTCTGCCAAAATGTAGATAACCTGATGACTGCCTCTTTACTAGGAGTGCCCCTTGTTTCCCCATTATCTTTTGACTGATGATGTGGAGATCTGACATCCTTTTATAGAATAATGTCCTCCTCTTTTCCTGCCATCTCCCTTTCGAATAAGAGAGAATTTAGTAATTCTTTTATGCTAATATCCCTACTACCAATTGGCTTCTCACTATGCTACTTTCTTGTGTTCTTTGACAACTTTAATTGTGCGGTGTGGATATTTGTTTTTCTAGACTCAATGTTTTCACTGTTATTAGGTGTTACCTGTGACTATGTATTGATATTTTTATGGTCATTGACAGTATTATCCATTTCCACATCTTTGAGATTCTTCTTTCTACCTGAAAGCTGCAAGTTAGGATCCACATGAATTTTTTTCCCAACTTCTATATCTAATATCTTAGTACTACTCTTGTTGCTATCTAGTGCAGTATCTTCCTTCTCTGTCTTCCTCTAATTATCTAATGGTATCTGAAATGGGAGAATCTCTAGTCCCTGATGGATACACCTTCCTACTCTTATCTTTTCTGGATGCCCCCTTCACTTGAATAAGTTTAGTTTGAGTCAATGGGTCTACATGAGGAGACTTTTTGTAAGGAATCATTTGAAGTTCCTTTAGATTCCTACGTTTCATCATAGGAAAACTACTTTTGAGGTCTGAAGTAAGTTGGAGAGATTTGAATGTGATTTTCCTATCATCGTCTAATCTTATTATTTTTGAGATTTTGCCACCATAATTATGAAAGTCTAGATTAAAGATGGATCTATTAGTGATCACTTTCTTTTGCATGGAATCTAAATTGTTAATCTTTCTTTTGATAGGTAGTTTAACATTATTACATAGATGAAAGGAAGAATCCATATTGTTGTGGTCTAACAACACACGCCCCATTCCTCAATAGGAATGGGGACCCCCTACTTTTTTTTCTGACTCCTAAACTATTAGTTTGAGAGTCGAGAGAAAATATTAGAAGTCAAAATTGTTAAGAGTCGAAAATTGAAAATACATAAAAATTAAAAAAATTAGAAAAATAAAAAATTGAAAGATTAGAAAAACACAAAAAAAATCAAAAAATTAGAAAAACACAAAAAAAATAAAAAATTGAAAAAAATATAAAATGTAACTTTGAAAAAAAAATACGTTATGCAAGCGTGTGCATGTGTGCCAGCACAACCGAGCCGAAGTGCACCATGCACCCCACCCAGCGAGGAGAGTTATAAAACCCTTTCCTCCCCAATTCACACTTCATCCTTTTTTTATTTCACATTTTTCGCAAATGATTACAAAGTTTAAGGTATGTCGTGCACTCTTTTCCTTGTGGCACTGCATGCCACATGGGTACCATAGGCCTTTTGGCATCGTCCGTCACGTGCAACACACAGGAACCGCACCCTGCAGCACTGTGTAGGCACCCCCATCTTTGGTGTTGTGCTCTATAAAATGGCACTGCATGTGCTGCCATACCACGCAAGTTGCCTCCCACAAATGGTGTTGCATGTCATAAAATGCTGCCACGGTGTGCACTCTCCACACAACATGTGGCCTTCAAAAGCCACTACCTACGATATCAATGTAACCTCTGCCTATGGTGCATTGTGTTGCAACACCTACACTCACCAAACTCATGTGGCACTACCAATTTCTCGTGCGCACTACTCTCATCATGCTCCCCTTCCACCCACATCTATAGTGCCAATGCTCACCACCCCCACGTGGCACTTCAAGCGCCTGTGCACCATCATAACCCTACCACAACATCCATAGCACACTTTGTGCTTGCAGTGCACTCCTTTGCATGCGTGTCCATGTCTACACACTCATTTTCATTTTTTAAATTTTTTTTAAACATTAAAAAAAAATTAAAAAGTTTAAAACATAAAAAAAAAATTTTAAATTTTAAAATAAAATAAAATGTCCAAATTGAGCATTTTATTTTCCATTTTATTTTCCTTTCTATTTATTTAAATTTAGAGCTTTTACATTTTATTTCTAGTCAAGTTATTACTTTGAACTAATAAACTTTTTTCTCACAATGTACAGGTGATCAAATGGCGTCCACATCCAGAGTAGCACCCAACCCCATTGTATTCAAGTTCCAAGGCCTATCCTCAAAGTCAAGATTCCATGATGATTATGCAAAAAATTGAGATACTAATTTAGGGCACATAGATCTAGGAGAATTCCTATGAATTTTCAAAAAGCCAACAGAGAGATTTGCATTAGTCTATTCATTGATTCTTTTCGAGTTGTTAAATATAGCTTCACATCTAGTGTCGATCTAATTAGTAGAATTAATCATGGCCTTGGCACAACATTTTGTAACTAAAGAAAGGATCGTCAAGAATGTCACTGGAGAGGTTGTGTTGGATCTACAACCTGACAACATTAGGAGGGTCTTCCACCTTCCAAGAGTGGATCAATTCATCAGATTCTCATATGAAGTAGCTAAAAGATGGTACAAGGACCACCAGCAGAAAGCCATAGCCATCATACAATCTTCTTACCTCATTGAGAAGCCTCCTAGGGGAAGGACACCAGGAAAAGTGGATATGACTCAGGGATACATGAAGGAGGACATTGTGTACTGTATCATTCTTTTGAGTAGAGTTATGGGTTTGCCCGCAGTAGGCCAGCTCAGCACTTTCATGGTCAACTTCATTGAGACCATCAGACAAGAAAAGATACCACTAGATTGAGCCACCAAACAAAGCGAAAACTTGTGTGAGCAGTTGAGGATAGTAAAGGACAAGAAGAAGTTCTTCATGACTTCTTACATGGTATACCTTCTTGCAAAAAGGGAAAAAAACTATCTTAGTTTGTACAGGAGAGGTAGCATGCAGGGTCCTCATGCCTGGCCATACATAGTCTACCCTCAGTTGGTGAAGAAGAAGCTCTTGGCACAGACCAAGGAGTAAAAAATCATCAATGATTTGTTCATCTTTGCGATCATTCAATTTATTGAGGGAGATTATGGAAAGAGGTTATCCGACGAAGCAAAAGCACATATAACAGTTCTCAGAGTCTACTTCATCTAGTTCAAGATGTTCACATATCTTTGGGGAGTTGTTGCCTCCATCAATCCTAAGAAGCTCCCAAGATATCCTAGTGACAAACTAGTGCTATTGGAGATTTCCCAATTAATTGAGTTGGTATATGAGAAAATAAAGAGACAACAGAGACCTTATTGGGCATGGCCAATGGTCATTGGACCATATTGGGTGAAGAGAAAGCAGGATACTCTATCCTTTGAGTGGGAGTGGGAGAACTATCCCCTTGAAGAATACAACTCTCCCTGGCCTTATTTTGGCAATGTTGGGAGAGTGGAAAGTCTAGTAGGAAAAGACTTCCATCATGAGGATGTTGTTGAAGATCACTGGATGAATGCAACAAATGACTATGATGTCCACATAAGGGACTATTGTAGGATGAATTTGTATCTAGCAAAGAAGACTCTCCAGTTGAACATCCTAGAGGAGATAAGGATGCAGGATTTGAAGGAGTTACTAGACCCCTTGTTCAATGCTAATAAAATAGGAGAAAGATCCATTATGAACACTAAGATTCACAAGGATGAGGCTGATGATATTAATCATCAGGTGAGGCATGTTATCAGAATGATGAAGAATTGGATCAAGAAGCCTTTTCAACTTGATCAAATTCCTAACATAGTGATCTTTCATGCACATGCCCACCCAAAAGGAGGTAGAGGAAAGAAAGTCACAATTCCTACTTTTGCAGCCTAGTCTCCTATTAGGCAAAAGATGATATATCAACTTGATTTCCCAGTTGGATATTATCACCCTCCTCAAAGGAAGGGAAAGAAAAAAAAGAAAGAGGATCTCCCCTTATAGGATTCAGATAGAATAGGGGCTTCCCCAAACAAAAGAACAAAGTGCAGAAGGGTTTGAAGATACTAGAGCTACTCAAGTTCAAGATGAACCTCAATTGCCTCCTATTGTGCCTAGCCAACCAGAAGAGGGAGAGATTCCACAAGTTTCCATTCCTCCTATGCAAGAAGAACTAGCTTCTCCTTCTACCTCCAAGAAACAAAAGAAGAGGATTAAGATCCAGATGAAAAAGAGGCAAAGGATCAACACAAGATTGGTGCCTTTCCCATCTATTTCTGAAAGCATTCTAGAGGGAGATGAAGAAGAAGAAGAAGAAGAATCAAAAGAGGAAGAGGAACAAGTGCCCCTACAAAGAAGAACTCAACTAGCAAGAGTTGTAGAGTTGCAAAGGAGAAGAATTGCCATGTGTACTTCACCATCCACCCAAACAGAACCATTAGAACTTTCTTCTTCTAAAGATGAAGTACAACAATGGGTGGATGAGAAAAGTGGGGAGGGAGATGACATTTTCTCAATGTTAGATTTTGATTTCATGCCCGTAGGTACAAAGTTTTTTAGGGATAAGATTAGGGACACCCCTATAGGAGAACCTCAATAGGAAGATTGGACATAAATGCCACCAGATACACTAGGTCCTAATCTTACTTCTCCATCTCCACCATGAGCTATAGTGGTAGAATAGGGCTCAGTAACTCCTCCACCTTAGATTTTAGAGGAAGAATGAGTGCAAAAGGAGCCATCATCAGAGGAGCAACCAGAACAAAGGGTGATTGATGAAGTATCAAGGCAGGGAAAAATGGTGGAATATTCTCAACCACCTTCCCAAGACACTAAGGTGAAAGCTATAGGACCCACGAAGATTGAGACTACAGGAGGGGAATCCTCACAATAGGAGACAACTTTGAGCAGGAGCGAAAAAGGGAAGAAAATTGCAAAGCACACCCCTTCATCATCAAGAGCTAGGTCCTCAGTAGGATGTACCCCTAGGTGGATCTAGAAGGAAATAATGAGGAGTACTAAGCCTCAATTCTATGCTTTAGAAGAAGACATTTGTGATATTATAGAGATTTTGAATAAACCTAATTCTCCATCACATGAGGCAAGTCCATTGGCATTTGTTACCAATACACGGAGCCAGGAATTGTTTGCACAAGTGGCCATCTTTCCTAAAGACATAGATGCAGAAGGCCTTGGTCTTGAGGATTATGAATTGAAGGATGTTATGTTAGGGAGGCCTACATGGGATTTAGCTAGATTGATAATGACCATGGGAATCAAAGAGGTCCTCAAGAACATGGAACAAGATGAGGCTAAACTCCAAACACTTTGAAGGCAGGTTCAGATCCTAAAAGGATATCTAGCCAAAGTAGTTGGTACTCTGGATCTTGAACACCTTAAGCAAACTTTGAATACTATTCTCAGAGAAGGGGGAGGTGTATAACTTGATCCATTTTTGAAGGTTTTTCAGGAGTGGTGAGAAAGCCTTGAAGATAAAGGTTTTACAATAATCATAGGGAATTTGAAGTTATTGCATGCTACATATGAGAATGTGAATAAGATCATAGCAATTTTGAAGTAGGACTTCAATATTATGGATGAAGTATGGGCTTGGAGTAAGGATTTGTAAACTCTACAAGCCATAAAGGGGCAAAGATACCAAGTTTTGATCGATATATATATATATATATATATATATATATATATATATATATATATATATATATATATATATATATATATATATATGAACGATGATTGGATAGAAAAGATAGTGGATAGCAATAAGGTAATGGGAACATTACATGAGGAGATTGATTGGCTCAAGGACCAAACCCAAGAGTGAATTTTGGAAGCAAAGAAACTATATAGTGATGCATGATTGGACATTTTTGAGGATGAGGAATGAGAGAAGCTATTACAAGTCAAGGTAGTAGTACAAAATTTTAAGAAGACCTTGGAGGAGGCATCCAATGATGAAGATATCTGACAAGCTTTCAGGACTAAGGAAGCACTGTTAGAATTGGATACCAAACTCAAGGATTTTTCTAATACCTGAATTGAGGTAAAAAATTATAGACAGGAGTTAAAAGATAAGTATGAGGCTTTAGGTCTTCTAGATGCAGCTAAGATTATCGAGATGATAGGGAAATTCAAGGGCAAACATCCAAACACAGCTTTGGGATGAAGAAGTACAAAACCAAGATGCCAGAATTTTAATTTTAACACTTAATAAAATTTTGAGATTTTGAACTACTCAAGGTGCACAACTCCACAGCTCTGTAGGTGCACAGGTTTGTAGGTACATAGGTCCGCAGCTCCACAATTCAAAGGTGCACTGATAGTTAACTACTAGTTCCAAAAATAGCACTCTCTATGCATCGAGAATGCATTCTGACAACAATTTAACTTTGACACATGCCTAGTGAAGGACTAGTTTCTAATTTTGGTACCTCTAGACACTCCTACTTTGACTGAAGGCTTCCTCTTATTTCTTCTCTCATAGTTTCTTTTTTTTGACATGTAAAGGGCTCATGCATCCAATTAATGAATAAAATATGGATGGAGTCCCTCTAAGCACTAGATTAATTGTTAGTCTGTATATATTTAGTTTGTTTTATTATTTAAAAGCATTTTATTGCATGAATAATATCTCTCACTCTCAACACAAATTGAGGAGATGATTTCTTATAAATACCACATTGTAATATGTAACAAAGGCTACTGTTATTATGCAAGAAAATTATGCTTTTGGTGCTCACATTTGGAGTGTAATGATTCTTGCCTAAATGTGTCATTATTTTGTGAATTTTGTTCATGAGATTGTGATTGAGACAAAAGTTTATTGTGTTGTTTCTGGTTGTGCAATCTTTTATTTCTAGTGTTTGCTACACCTTTTTTGAATTTTGCTAATGTATCGAGCTCGAGAAGAAATCATCAAATTGTGCCTACATAACTCTTTGTCTCACATGAGCACACTTTCTATGGCCTTGGGATTTGATGAAGAGTGTTCAAAAAATCATTTGGTTACTGAAATTTCCCATCGATGATTGCATCAGTGGATTCTAGGAAGCTCTACTCCTATTTTCATTGGTTTCCTACCAATTTATTCAAAAGCTTAACTCATAACATGTTGTTTTATGTAGCTTATGTCTATTAGGATTTTAATTTCACGTTATTTGCTTTGAATTTCATGTTATTTTCTTTCAATTTCATTATTTTCTTTGTTAACTCCTTATTAGAATAGGAACTCATTATAGTTGCATTGTTAGATTACATTCATTGAAAAATAAAAAATACAAAAAAATTGTTCTTTTGTGTGTTATTTTGAGATAGCAAACAAATTTTACTTCATTCTAAGATCAAAACAGAACTAGCAAAGGCCTCCTCGTAAACAATCACATTTATCTTCAATTGAGCAAACTTTGGTACATCGCAAGACAAATACAGAACCTTGGAGTTGATCCAAAAGATTAGCTTTTCAAGAGAGGAATTATGTGAAGGACTCCTACCATTGGCCTCATGCAAAATCACTGCCCAACAAAAGTGGTGCTAGAAGGGGGGCTGCACTTTTAGATCTCAAAGATAAGTGGAAAATTTGCCAAAGTTCTTAAATTCTACACTTTTTTGCAAAATCTATGCTTCACACAAGTTAAAAAAAAATTCTAAGTTGTTGAGAAATTTAGGTCCGCAGCTCCACAAGTATGCAAGTCCATAGATTCACAACTTTGCAGGTGCATAGGAGCGCAAAAAGGTGAGAAAGTGTAGTTCCTCAAAGGTGTTCTCTTTCTAGAATTGATGCAAATTGGAGGATGTTGATCCAAAATCCCCATTTTAGTGAGCATTAAGGTCTACGCCAAGTGCACACGAGTTTCTTGAGTTTACCCACTTTCGCAAACCATGTAGTGACAAGGGAACATCCTGAATTCAACCACTTCCATTCAAACTTTCATCATCTTCTTCAACTCCACCTCCACTCCAACCACCTGGTGGACCACCACATATTCCAATAGCTACTCTTCAACAACCACTGTTAGGTCTGTTGAACCCTTTAATGGCCTTTTTCACAAATGTTGTAGACTCACCAATAAACTTGAGAGGTGCACTCCATGATCTCCCTAAGAATCCTAATTTTTTCCCAAGATTCATCTATGGTGAGACACGAACTATCAAGGATCATGTTAAGGTATTCAAGGAAGTTTCCAACCACAAGCAGGTTGCTAATAAGGACGTGATTCTTCATTTATTCTCGTACTCTTTGGGGCAAATTTCCTTCAATTGGTACATCAATTTGCCACCTGGATGCATTGGAGATTGGGACACATTTGAAAAATTGTTCTTCAAACATTTCAAAACATTCATCAACCTAGTTATGATACATCAACAATTTATATCAATCAAAAGGGACCCAGTAGAGATAGTTTCTCACTTCAACCATCACTTTCATATGGCCTGTCGCAAGCTAGAGATGCCATACACTATACTAGTTGAAGCTGCTATTCAAATTTATTTGAATGCTATGGACCATCTTACTGCAATTTTCCTGAGAAGACTTCCTACAACGAATATCGACACATTGGATAAAGTCTTCATAGAGGCAATTACCTTCACTGAGCAACCTAATCCTAACAGAGGAGGATTAATGCTTCTAGCTCTATCTATCACAATGATGCCAACATACCCTTTTAGAGTAACTAGGGTGCCTAGTCAATTCATACCTATGAATCCAGTTCCATTGCAACAAGCACCCACTCTGGAAAATCCTACTCTAATGTATCTAGAGTTTGAACCTATCATGCCCAAAATATGGGGTCAAAAATAGACGTAATAATTTTTTTTTTAAGCAATAATAATTAAGCTCACTAAGTTTGATAAGTTTAAATCAGTTAATACATAGGTACATTGCAAAACAACAACACAGTTCCCCTAACAATGTCCTGACATTTCTATTTAAGTTTATAATCAATGAGTATGAATAGATCATCAAATTTAAACTTTCATTGTTTAATCAATTAATTAATTTAAACAATCCAAATTCAATTTAAAAGATTTAACACATTGTCACTGTTATTTACTTTAAAAATATTAATGAATCATACTTTTAAATCATTTGGATAACAATATAAATAAATACAAATCTAATTATTTTGACATATTAAAAAAAACATAGAACTAATTCTAATTATTCGAATGTTTAAAATAAAATAAAAAGAACTCATTAATTAATATAACATCACATCTATCATACGTATAATTAAACTTTGTTTAACTTAATACAATAAAACACCCTTTTATTCTAACTAAGACAAAATAATAATATAAATAATATGTCAATCAATATTTTAACACCATCTAAATTATACTAAATTTGAATTTAAACTTTCAAATGAAAAACTAATTAATATTCTAAAACTAAATACTAACAAATAACCTTCAACTAACATTTCATTAATACTAATCCTAAATTAATAAAACTAACTACAAAATGAAAATTACTAATACTACATTCTAACTAAAACTAAATTAAAATCTAATATTAAAGTAAGCTAATAGTTAAAAACATATTAATTACTTAATATTAAAAAAATTAAATTAAATTAAATTACATATCACAAAATACTTAACCAAAACAAAACTAAATTTTAAAAAAACTATATTTAAATAAACATACTAACCTAGAGATTAATTACTAACTCTACACACTTCCTTACTAACCCTACGCACTGTAACTCCCACTAACTCCCAACCCCTCCTACCCATCCCACATCACCCTCCCCCCTACATGGGCACACTGTCTCATGCCACCCACGTCGACCTAGGGAGGCGGGTGAGTGGGCAGCACCTACTTCCCCCCTTCCTCAACCTTCAATGCTTAAATGTGCTTCCCATCAAACTGTCACCCCCTTTCAAAATTTAAAATAACTTACCTCCTCTAATCAAGTGTCATATCAGTATGGAGAAAGTGCATGGGGTATGTCAATAAAGGGGGTAAGAAAATTAATTGCGCCAGAGGTCACACCTAGATTTAGAGAGGTAGGTAGAGTTATAAAATAAATTGAAGTGGTTGAATTAGTATGTTAATCTATATATATATATATATATATATATATATATATATATATATATATATATATATATATATATATATATATATATATATATATATATATATATATATATATATATATATATATATATATATATATATAGTGTTTCTCTTTTGTTATGTAATTATATAATTTAACAAAAGTATCAAAAAAGAAAAAATTAAAAGAATCTTTTTTTGATGCTCTGTTGCAAAAAAACAATTAATCTTTCTCCCCATACAAAATGCAATGAGCATTTTTGCTCTTGGGAGTGTATTTTTTTTCAAGGTCATATTTTTTCTTTTAAGTGTCAAATTTTTTGAATGCAATCTATTTTTATAACAAGAGGTGTATATTTTTTTAAGTATAGATTTTGATTGCCAACTATA
Organism: Cupressus sempervirens; assembly: GCA_028749045.1. Taxonomy (NCBI): domain Eukaryota; kingdom Viridiplantae; phylum Streptophyta; class Pinopsida; order Cupressales; family Cupressaceae; genus Cupressus; species Cupressus sempervirens. Next base: position 217,882,979 of record CM053792.1, read on the forward strand.
TTTCATGTTAAGGGGAAATTATATATTTATTTATTTTAAAGTGTTGAATTGGTGCAAAACAAATCTATTTAACCAAGGAGGTATATTTTTATTTTATTTTTCTCTCTACATTAATTTTAATCATCAACTTTACTAATTTTTTTAAACCTTAATGTAAGGTTTTTTTATCTCCTAATAATCACAAAATTTAAATCAGAGTTCCAACCATAACATAATTTTTTTTCCTTAACATATATAAACTTAAAATCGCATAATTATATATCACCATTTTATCTATTTTTCAATACACATATGCATAAACTGAATTACTAGAAGAAACTCATATGAAAGACTACTACTCTCTTTTTTTCATTGAACTACCTGATTCAAAGGCTCCACTAGGAAAGAACCAGAAAGAAAACTTGACTTTGTAGCCACTTCAACAATAGTTAAAATATAACATTTTTACACAAGATTAATATTCAAGGGAAAAACTCCCAACATAATTGAAATCCATCAACAATTTTGAATTTCCTTCTTGGCTCTTAACAAGGGATCCATTATGAATTGTGCAATACATCACGATGATCATGGAGAGAACAAAAAATGACTAGGAGACAATCAATCATAGCATGAAGACAAATCAAACATTCACTCCCATCCTGGTTTGCACAACAGGTTTGACATTGAACCAAACTACGGAGAAGGTGGATTTTTCCAATAGGAGATGTCAGATGCAACACCATAACATGTACCATTTCGAGGCTAAAACTCAAGAACTTTCATTCTTCCATTCTTATATACCAAAACACAAAATGTGGTTTGTACTGATGAGTAGGAGCCCAAAACACCCTACCCCCTCTCCCTCTTCTCGTCCTAAGAAGAGACTCTACATTGTCAGAGTCCAACTAAAGACCTTTCCCTCGTACATGGCCACTTTTTCTCTATCCAAGGGTGAGTAATGCCAACATACAATCCTTTCAAAATTCAAAGAAAAAGACAATGGAAAACATTTAATAAAACCTATTTCAATCCCTCCCAACATATTCAACACACACATGAACATACAAATGCAACCTTAATAACTTAAGCATGAATGAACACAAGCATGAACAAACACATGAAAAACATGAGTTGAGGGATTCCTACATTTAAAATTGGGTAATGGAAATTGCACAAATTTGAGATGAGCATTCCCTTCTCCTTCTCCTTCAATCTTGAATTTCGCTCTAAAACTAGAAGTTGGGTGAACACTCAAACCCTCTCAAAATTGCCTCTCAAAAGATCCTAAACTCAACCACTCCAAAAGGAAATAACTTCCCCACTTGCCTAAATTTCTAGAGGCTTCTAACTCAACTAGACCTAAGGTTAACCTTAAGGTGGAGTTAAAGTTATCCAACTTGTGATAGAAACAATCAATTTTCACAATAAAGCAAAAATGGGGTTTTTGAGTGACCATAAAAGTCAACAAAAAGGGCTAGGGTGGTGGAAAATGCCCTCAACCCATACCCATACCTCTTGGATACTTAGATTTCATGATTTTAGGCCTTTAAGATTAATTAGGGACCTATCAAAAGCTAGCAAACTTTTAGGACTTTCTAACAACTTTCTAAATGCAGATTACTCACTAATCTTGATTAGGGTAATTAACCTTGATTACTAACTGATTAGAAAAAGGGTCACTAACATAGTCTGACTTAGATCTTTAGGTTACTCAGTTAACCCTAACTATCATGCTGAAATGCATATACAATTCATGAGTGTCAAGCAACACTATAAAATCACTGTTATGAAACATTAACATTTAAAGATTACAAAATGATACATTCATTCAAACCATGATACAAATAAAATACGAACAATGAGGTTTGCATCTTTCATCAAATTTAACCCTGGTTTCCAAAAATGGTATATAAGCTTCAGTTTCATTTCTCCATTAGATTTCTCAGCTAAAATATCCTACACACTCATTGCACACATCAATAGCTCAAGAAAATCACATGCATATATGTATATAACATATTAGGGAAATCACATAAATTAAAATATCCATCTTTCTACTCATATTCTCAATCATTAAAAGTGCATAATCAAAGTGTTAATTCTTCATTCACATGCTTCATCAGTATACATGTTCATAAAGCATTAAATGATGAAATCAAATATCTAAAAGTAAGACATCACACAACATAAGATAACATAATAATGTTCAGTATATTTGATAGTGTCTCAACATATCAAGTCATGAGTATCAAAATAATAATACATCAACTATGCTATGATGGGTTAGGGTGAGGCCTCATTGAACCTTCAGAAGCTGCCTTCTTTGAGAAAAAGGCAATAGTATCCGCTAAATCAGACAATGGTTTTGTTTTCGAATTGGGTCAGATGAAAAAGACTATGTCCCAAATGAACAACAAACTGACTCATCTTAGGTTGTCTCAAGGAAAAAACAACAACTTCCAAAGAAACAACGCTGGCCCTTACAACAAAAATTATGGCCAAAATTATAACAATAACCTCAGTGGAAACAACAACAACAATGTAGGAAACAACAACAATAATGGGGGAAACCACTTCAATCCTCCTAATCATAATAATGGCTTCCAAAAGTAGAAATGATAGTGGAAAACTTGATCAAATAATGGAAGTACTCTTGCTAACAACAACAACAACAATGTTTAGTATGCAGATTTTAATCAATATGACGATGGTCAATATGCACCCAACAATGATGGTTCATATTACAATGGGAATCAAGATATGACTCAAAGTTCACAAGTGAATGGCAATGCTCCTCCTGTGCAATTTAATGCTATGTTACTAGAATCTTCTGATTCTACATAGAATGTGTAGGTAGAATAACCATCCAGTGAAGAGTTATCTTTTCCATTTAGTTAGGAACTTGATCTTCAACATGATGAGATGTTTTCTTTTTGCAATGACAATTGAAATACATATAATCTAGGAAATAGAAAGGAACCTTTGATAGATGGGATTCCTCTAGGTTTACAACCAACTCCTCCTGATTTGAGAGCGAGTAACAATTTGGCACCATTTAGGCCACTATATGGAGGACAACAGAATTAGAATGAAGAAAACATACCAACAATATTGAAGAATCTTTCTTGGTCTACCAAAAAGTATAGTGTTGTCAAAGACTTAAAATGAACCAAGCCAAATATGTCCATGTTTGACATGTTGCAAAATTGTCCACAACAACAAGAAGCACTCATGAAGACTCTAGATCATACAAAGGTATCCCACAACATGAATACAGTCCTTCAAAAGATAGTATCTCAACAAGTCAATGCTACAGAAGCAATGCCTACCATGTTCAAAGACAAGATTGAAGTAACCCCATTTTTGCTCAGCATCAGGATATCTGGAAAGAATCTCGATGATTGCTTGATTGATTTAGGAGCCTCATGTAATGTCATGCCACTATCAATAGCGCAAATGTTAGGGGTAAGTCCTCAACCTTTTAATTAGATAGTGATATAGTTAGACAAAATGGAGGTGAAATTCATCAGTGTGTTGAAAGATGTTTGAATACAATTGATAGTCGATCCCTGGATTCAAGATGTCATTGATATGCATGTGGTGGAAATTCTAGAGACATATGGGTTACTCCTAAGTAGAGAGTGGATGAAATGCCTAAGAGGATGGTTTTCTATGGATTTCACTTAGTTATGGTTACCATGGAAGGGGGTGAACAATCAAATCAAGATAGATGTAGAACCCAAATTAAAATTGATGATTACAGATTACAATGCCCCGAATGAGATAGCATTCTTACAATTGGATTTGGGATCATACAAGCTGATGGCATTCGATACTATTCCAATCAAAGCATCCCAAGATCAAGATAAGGAACTCAAGATACCAATCCCAAAGGATGAGATTGTGACACAATTCATAGATAATATGGTGAATAATTTGCAATGCTTGAGATAAGAAGCTGACCCCAACATCTTACTTCTCCACAGATTCTGTCGATTACACAAAGTTAGTCACTATGAGTTTGAATTCTCATCATGTCAAGAAGTAGTTGCAAAAGTGTTAACACATACAATGCAAGGCAAGGATAACCACATTCCAAAAAAGGGACCTATGGGAGATCAAAGTAATATAAACTCAACTAAGTTAGTAGGGCAGATCGAAGAAGAAATTAAAGATTTAAATGTGTCATACAATGATACCTCTCTAGATGGGGGAGATTTGTCTTCTCCTCTTCTAGGGATGATTAAAGTAAAAAGAAGAAGATGATATGTCAAAGGTAAAGGATGGACTTTAGTAGCCATTCATCCTGAACCTCAAGTTGAGGAAATCAAAGAATTTATAGGGAAAATTTAGGATAAATAAGAAAAACACACACTTCGTCTATTTACAAATTATGAAGGGCAATCATTGAGTCCTACACAAGGAAAGTTAAAATGGATTCCTAAGAAACTATCATTCAAGGCTCAAGTGAAAGAGAAGTTAAGGATGAATAAGCATAAAGTTAGAAAACCCAAGGAAAATTAAATTTGTACACTCTGCTTTAGTGGTTCTAGGTGCAAGATGGGAGCCAGTGTAGTTATTGAATTGGTCAACCAAAAAGGTAGGTCTTTCTATGCCACATATTGATTATAATTTAGATGTACTAACAATTTTGTAGAATATAAAGCATTAATTTGAGAGGACTTCTCTTTGCACTAGAGAAAAGAGTCACAACTCACATAATCAAAGGGGATTCTCAATTGGTTATATGACAAGTAAAATCCATATACTCTTGCAATGATAAAATATTACTTGCTTACAGAAAAAGGGTATGGGATATATTGGATGAATTTGAAGCTTTAAACATCAAATCCATTCCAAGAAGAAAGAACATGGTAGTAGATGCTCTTTCCATCTTAGAAAGTTCTTTGCAACTAGTTGAAAGGACCAAGTTGAAAATATTCTCAGTAGAATTGGTTGTTGTTCCATCTATTCCTGACAATATCACAAACTTTTAGGTCTTTCAGGATGATCAACATATACTTGAGTTTATCATGTGTAGTCACCATTTTGAGGGGCAAGTTATTGATGATGCACCAAATGACAAACCTGAAGATGATGAGCTTGAAGACGAAGATGGGATTCTTAATGTAAAAACCAAAACTATTCCAAAAGGAATGGTTGAACTTGAATTTATCTTTTATCATGATGAATCAACACTCAATAGGAGGGAAACTCAAGAAAAAGGAATAAAAGAATGTGACTCATACAATTTGGGTACTGATGAAAAACCAAAAATGGTACAGATGGGAAAAGTGTGCAATCAACAAGAAAGAGAAGACATGCTCAAATTACTTACCAAGTATAAGGATGTTATTGCTTGGAGCTATGAAGAACTAAAAACATATGATCCTAAGATTATCATACATGGCATCCTATTGAAACCAAATGCCAAACATTCCAACAAAGACAAAGACTGGTAAATCCTATCATTGAACCACTAATCATGAAAGAAGTAAAGAAGCTACTAGATGCTAAGATCATATGTCCTATCTGCCATTCCACATGGGTGGCAAATTTGGTTCCTATGTGAAAGAAGACTGGAGAGATTCATCTTTGTGCTAACTTTCGTAACTTGAATCTAGCATTTGAGAAAGACAACTATCCTTTGCCCTCACTAGATGGGGTCTTGTAGATTGTAAATGGTTTGAAAATGATGTCATTCTTGGATGGTTATTTAGGATACAATCAAGTGATGTTCAATGAAGAAGATAGGCTAAAGACAACTTTCACAACTAAATGGAGAACTTTTTCCTACAGATGAATGCCTTTTGGACTAATTAATGTAGGAGTTATGTTTCAACAAGTGATGGATGAAGCTTTCAAAGGATTAATTAATAGCTGTATAGTCATCTACATGGATGGCTTGAATATCTTTTCAAAAGATCAAAGTACCCACATTGCTGATCTAAGATAGGTTTTCAATAGATGTTGTAAATACAACATATCTCTCAATCCTAAGAAATATTCATTTGGTGTTACTAAAGGAAAGATCCTCGGACATGTCATTTCTGAAGCCAAAATCTCCATTGATTTTGATTGAGTTGAAGCCATTCTAAAGTTTGCACCTCCACATAGTCAAAAAGAATTGAAGTCTTTCTTCAAAATGATAAACTTTGTATGAAAATTCATAAGTGGATTTGCAGAGATAGTTTGTCCTCTTAATGATTTACTCAAAAAGGGGGCTAAGATGGAATGGGTTCCAGAGATAAAGAAATCATTTAAAGATATCAAGGTTTCTATTTCTATAGCCCCAATTTTGGTGAGTCCCGATTACAAGTTGCCTTTTAAGATCTATTCCTTTTCTTTCAAACACTCTTGTGTAGGGATCCTAATAGAGAAGAAGAAAAAAGAGAATGAAAGACCAATTGCTTTTATGAGTTTCCCCTTGAAGAATGCAGAGTTGAATTATTCAAACCTTGATAGACAATCCTTTGCATTAATCAAGGTGGTAAAGAAATTTTGTCATTACATACTAAGAAGTAAGATGTATGCAATTGTACTTGACCCAACAGTAAAGACTCTTTTGATGCAAAATGAACTTGGTGAAAGAAGGGGAAAGTGGATGGCCATACTTCAAGAATTTGATCTTGAAATTCAATCTATGAGATTAGTTAGAGGTCAAGGGTTATAAAAAATGATAGTTGATAACCAAGATGAAAAAAAAAAGGAATTCAAGTTTGACAATGAAGTAAATAAAGATGATCAAAAGAAGATGGTTGTATCACAAGTTGACATTAATCAAGGAGTGGTGATAGACGTTTGGTATCAAGATATTGTTTACTATCTCCTACAAGACTAGTGTCCTAGTTGGGTGAATAGTTCACAACGTAGGAGACTTAAAATGAAATCTGAGTCCTACATGTTATGTGACAACAAGTTGTATAAAAGGAACTATGAAGGGATTTATCTGAAATGTTTAGGATGGAAGAAGCCAAGGAAGTCTTAGAACATTTCCATGACAAGTATGGTAGAGAACATGGTTCAGTAGAAGCAATAGCTCACATGATTTTAAGATCAGGTTATTTTTGGCCCTCAATATTCAATGATACTTTTGAACATGTGCATTCTTGCCATGTATGTCAAACTAGTGCTAATAAAGAGAGGCACCCAAAAATGGCATTACAATCAATGTACGAGGTGTGCCCCTTTGCAAAGTGGGGGCTAGATTTTATTGGTCTTTTCAATCCACCATCATCAACTAGACATGAATTTATTCTTATAGCTATGGATTACTGTACACAATGGACAGAAGCAAAAACATTTAGAAATTGAACTGCTAAGGTGGTAACAGACTTCTTGGAAGAACACATTATTACTAGGTTTGGAATACCATCCACCCTGGTATGTGATAACGGGTCTGATTTCATATCTACATTCTTGACCCAATGGGCATTTGAAAATAAAGTCATTATCAAGTTCTCTTTAAATTATTACCCACAAGCAAATGGAGTAGCTAAATCTACAAGCAAGAACTTGATCATAGTAATAAGATGATTGTTGAAAGAAAATCCTAGAGATTGGCATACGCAACTCAAATATGCCTTATGGACAGATCAAGTGAGAGTCAAAAATGCTTTGGGAACTTCTCCCTACTTGCTTGTTTATGGACAAGAGCCAATATTTATGCTTAACTTCAAAATTCTTGTTTTGAAGTTCATGAGTGGGTATGTTGAAGATGTTGACAAAGTATAAATCATATTGATGAATATTTTAGAGATGGATGAGAAATGGACAGCTACATTGGAGAATATGGCTAAACATCAAGCTATGGTGAAAAGATGGTTTGAAAAGAGAGACACAATAAAATCATTCAGGATTTCCAACCTTGTTCTACTCTAGGAAAAGGCAAAAGAAAAGTCAAGAAGCCATACCAAGTTTCAACACTTGTGGACATGCCCTTATTAGATGGAAAAAATTCTCTTTGAAAACACTTTTAGGCTTAGTTCCTTACAGGGGGAATTTCTTCCCTCACTTGTAAATGGGCAATTTTTGAAGCATTATTTTGAAGCCTAAAAGATTTTATATATTAAAAAAAAAAAAATTAGTTAGATTTTATTTTTGCATTTAGCTTAGATTTTTATTTCTATAAGTGTGTTTATTTTTGCAAGTGTGTTTTCTTTCATGTTGGGTGTCTGCTTTCATTCGTGTGTTTCCTTTTAAAGTTGTGTCAATCCTGGGCGTAAGGTGTACTTGAGATTTTCTCTCAAGATTCTACTAACCACTCTTTAGTTCTGATTTTAGGAAGAGGTATTTCTTTGTCAAAACATTTGAATGATACTGTGTCTTATACCAATCGAGCAACCAACATTTCTTGTCAAAATAAGGGACTCTTAGTCTAGAAATCAGAAGCCTAGACCAACAAGTTATTAACACTTTGCAAATTTAAAGTTAATTTTTTTAGGTGTTGTTGAATTGAAGTCAAAGATGATGAGGGATGATCCAAACTTCAACTGGTTCAAATAGGAGGGGTCTCCTCGAAAGGTTTTTAAGGTCTTTGTTTGGCATGAGAGTTTATGAAAGTTCTAAAAGAGGAACGCAAGGGATATTCACAAGAGATCGAATCCAAGAAACAACACCAATGTCCTAACTACACAATCTATGTGTACTCAAGATACAAAAAAAAGAGATAAAAAAGAGAAAAAGAATTTTTTTTTAAAAAAATGTGATGTTAAGATTGAAGGATTCTAAAGATCTAAAATGACAAAAGATACATCTTCAAAATAAAGTATCTTGTATTCAAAATAGTGCTTCATCAAAAGTAACATTCTAAATGACATGGAGTGATTATTCAAATTTTCTAGAAAGCTAAAAGAATGTGGCATCTTGCTAAGAGCCCTCAAACTAATTCTCTCATCTAGTCGAGCAAGTGATTAATGAAAAGCCTTCATAGAGATTTTGAATGAATGAGTCAAGAGGAGTGGAAGTTTGTTTCTGAATTGTCAAAAAAATTTGATAGACTACATCCTGAGATATCAAAGGGAATAAATGCATGAATCACACATTGAGCTTTAAGGTTTCAAATTCTAGGATTTTGATTGCACAGTCATCCAAAAGATGCTCGAGATGTTTGAAATTCAATTGGTTTCTAACGCATGTTAGAAAAATGTTAGCTGATGAAGAAATGCCTTGGTCATTTCTTCCTTTTTTCGGGGCTATTTATTGTAGTCTCACAACACACGCCCCATTCCTCACTAGGAATGGGGACCCCCTACTTTTTTTTTGACTCCCGAACTCATAGTTCGAGAGTCAAGAGAAAATATTAGAAGTCAAAAGTGTTAGAGTCAAAAATTGAAAAAACAAAAAAAAAATTTAAAAAATTGAAAGATTAGACAAACATAAAAAAAAAAAAAAAAATCAAAAAATTAGAAAAAAACACAAAAAAAAAAAAATTAAATGAAAAAATATATTAAAAATTATAAAATGTAACTTCAAATATATATATAGTGTCATGCAAGCACGTGCACAGGTAGGCAAAGTGTGTGTCGTGAGCCAACACAACCGAGCTAAAACACGTCACCCACCCCGCCCAACAAGGAGGGTTATAAAACCCTCTCCCTCCCCCAACTTCACACTTCATCCTTTTTTCATTTTTCATTTTTCAAACACCGTTGCAAAGTTTAAGGTATGTCGCGCACTCTTTTCATTGTGCCACCACGTGCCATGCATAACACACAAGTGTCATGCCTTGCGACACTACATGGGTGCCCCCATCTCCGATGTTTCACTTTATAAAATGGCACTACATGTGTTGCCATACCTTGTGGGTACTCCTCCACAAATAGTGTTGTGCACCATAAAATGCCGCCACAACACACACTCTCCATGCGGCGCACAGCCTCCAAAAGCCACTGACTGTGGTTTAAACGTAACCTCCACCCATAGTGCTTTGCACCACAATGCCAATGCTCACCAAACTCACACGATGCTACCAAGCATTGATGTGTGCTACTCTCAATGTGCTCCATCTTCTGCCCAGCTCCATGACACCAACACTCACCACCCTCGTGCAGCACTTCGTGCACCTGCACACTTTCATAACCCTACCATAGTGCCTGTGGTGTACCTTATAGTCGTGGCACGCGCGTCCATGTCTAAACACCCATTTTCATTTTTTTTTTTTTAAACATAAAAATTTAAAAATTTAAAAAAATTGAAAACATAAAAAATAAATAAATAAATATAAAATCTTAGAAAATAAATAAATATAAATATAAATAAATAAATAAAATACCCAAATTGGGCATTTTATTTTCCATTTTATTTTCCTTTGTGTTTATTTAAATTTAGAGCTTTTACATTTTATTTCTCATCTTTATTACTTTGAACTAATAAACTTATTATCACAATGTACAAGTGATCAAATGGTGTCCGCATCCAGAGTAGCACCCAAACCCATTGTATTCAAGTTCCAAGGCATACCCTCAAAGTTGAGATTACATGATGATTACACAAAAATTTAAGATACTGATTTAGGGCACATGGATCTAGGAGAATTCCTAAGGATTTGGAACAAGCCAATAGAGAGATCTACATTAGTCTCCTCATTAATTGTTCCAGGTTGGTAAATGCAACTTCACATCCAGTATTGGTCCAATCAGCAAAATTATTCATGGCCCTGGCATAGTATTTTGTTCCTAAAGAAAGGGTCATCAAGAACGTCACCGAAGAAGTTGTTTTGGATCTACAACCTAACAACATTAAGAGGGTCTTCCACCTTCCAAGAGTAGATCAATTCATTAGACTCTCATATGAAGCAGTTGAAAGATGGTACAAGGACCACCAGCAGGAAGCCATAGACATAATACAATCTTCTTACCTCATTGAGAAGCCTCATAGGGGAAGGATAACAAGAAAAGTGGATATGATTTAGGGATACATGAAGAAATAAATTGGGTACTTTATCATTCTTTTGAGTAGAGTTACGGGTTCACCTGCAACAAGCCACCTTAGCACTTTCATGGTCAACTTCATTAAGACCATCAGATAAGCAAAGATACCATTGGACTAGGCCACCACACTAAGCAAAAACTTTTGTGAGCAGTTGAGGATAGTAAAGGACAAGAAGAATTTCTTCATGACTTCTTACATGGTATACCTACTTACAGCGAGGGTGACAAACTATCACAATTTGTATAGGAGAGGTAGTATGTAGGATCCTAATGCTTGGCCATAGATAGTCTACCCTCAGCTGCTAAAGAAGAAGCTCTCAACACAGAGCAAGGAGTACAGAATCATCAATGACCTATTCATCTTTGTGATCATTCAATTTATTAAGGGAGATTATGAAAAGAGGTTATCCGAAAAAGAAAAGCACAGATATTAGCTCTCAAAGCCTACTTCATCCAGTTCAAGACGTTCATATATCTTCAGGTAGTTGGTGCCTCCATCAATCCTAAGAAGCTCCTGAGATATCCAAGTGAAAAACTAGTGCTATTGAAGATTTTTTGACAAATTGAGTCAGCATATGAGAAAATAAATAGACAATGGAGATCTTGTTGGGCATGCCCATTGGTCATTGGACCATATCAGGTGAAGTGGAAGTAGGATATCCCATCATTAGAGTGGGAGTGGGAGAACTATCCCCTTGAAGAATACAACTCTCCCCACCCCTATTATGACAATGTTGGGAGAGTGGAAAGTCTGGAAAGAAATGACTTCCATCATGAGGATGTTATTGAAGATCACTAGATGAATGCAACAAATGACTATGATGTCTGCATAAGGGACTATTGTAGGATGACTTTGTATCTAGCAGAAAAGGCTCTCCAGTTGAACATCCTGGAGGAGATAAGGATGCAGGATTTGAAGAAGTTATTAGACCCCTTTTTTAACATTGAAAAAATAGGAGAAAGACCCATTATGAATACTGTGGTTGACAAGGAGGAGGCCAATGATATTAATCACTAGATGAGGCATGTCATCAGAATGATGAAGGATTGAATCAATTTCTACTTGATCCAATTTTTGATATACTAATCTTTCATGTGCATGCCCACCCAAAAAGAGGTAGAGGAAATAAAGTCACAATTCCTACCTTTGCAACCTAGTCTCCTATCAGGCTAGAGATGGTACATCAACTTGATCACCCAGTTGAATATTATCACCCTCTTGAAGGGAAGGGAAAGAACAAAAGAAAGAAGACCTCCCCTCAAAGGATTCAAAAAAAATAGGCACCTCCCCAATAGAAAGAATAGAGTGCACAAGGGTCCAAAGATACTAGAGCTACTCAAGTCCAAGATGAACCTCAATTGCCTCTTGTTGTGCCTAGCCAACTAGAAAAGGGAGAGATTCCACAAGTTTCCATTCCTCTTGTGCAAGAACAACCACCTTCTCCTTTTGTCTCCAAGAAACAAAAGAAGAGGATTAAGATCCGATTGAAAAAGAGGTAAACGATCAACAGAAGATTGGTGCCTTCCCCATTTGTTCCTAAAAGCATTTTGGACGGAGATCAAGAGGACGAAGAAGAAGAATCAGAAGAGGAAGAGGAACAAGTGTCCCTACAAGGAAGAACTTGACTAGCAAGAGTTGTAGAGTTGCAAAGGAGAAGAAGTTCCACGAGTACTTTTCCATCCACCAAAATAGAACCATTAAAACTTTCTTCTTCTAAAAGTGAAGTACAATAGTGGGTGGATGAGTAAAGTGAGGAGGGCGATGACATTTTCTCAATGTTAGATTTAGATTTCATGTCCATAGGTATAGAGTTGATTGGGGATAAGATCAATGACACCCCTATAGGTGAACCTCAATAGGAAGAAAAGATGCAAATGCTTCCAGATACAAAGGGTCTTGATCGTACTCCTCTATCTCCACCATGAGTTACTATGGTAGAATAGGGCTTGGTGACTCCTCCACCTTAGAGTTCAAAGGAAGAACCAGTTTAGAAGGAGCCATCATCAGAGGATTAACTAGAATAAAGGTTGACCAATGAAGTGTTGGAGGGACAAATGGTGGAATATTCTCAACCACCTTCCCAAGACACTGAGGTGCAAGCTACAGGATCCACAGAGACTGAGGCTATAGAAGAGGAGTCCTCACAATAAGAGATGACTCCAAGAAAGAGTGACAAAGGGAAGGAAATTGCAGAACACACCCCTTCATCATCAAGAGCTAGGTCCTCAGGAGTATGCATCCCTAGGTGGATCTGAAAGAAAATAATATTTACTAAGCCTCAATTTTGTACTTTAGAAGAAGACATTTTTGACATTGCAGAGATTTTGAATAAACTTGAGTCTCCATCACACAAGGCAACTCCATTGGCACTTGTTACTAGTACACAGAGCTAGGAATTGTTTGCAAAAGTGGCTATCCCTCCTAAAGAAATAGATGTGGAAGGCCTTAGTCTTGAGGATTATGAATTGAAGGATGTTGTGTTAGGGAGGCCTACATGGGATTCAACTAGATTGATGATGACCATTCGAGTCAAAAAGGTCCTCAAGAACATGGAACAAGATGAGAATAAACTCCAAACACTTCAAAGGGAGGTTAAGATCCTAAAAGGATATCTAGCCGAAGTAGTTGGTCCTCTAGATCCTGAACACCCCGAGCAGACTTTGAATATTTTTCTTAGAGAAGGGGGATGTGTACAAATTGATCCACTTTTGAAGGCTTGTCAGGAGTGGTGAGGAAGCCTTGAAGATAAAGGTGTTACAATAATCACAGGGAATTTGAAGTTACTGCATGCTACATAGGAGAATGTGAATAAGATTATAGCAATTTTGAAGGAGGACTTCAGTATTATGGATGAAGTATGGGCTTGGAGTAAGGTTTTGCAAACTCTACAAGCCATAAAGGGGCAAAGATATTGGGTTTTGATTGATGTATATATCGGAGAAGAACTAGATATGGTTGATAATTGGATAGAAAAGATAGCAGATAGCAATAAGGTAATGGGAACATTTCATGAGGAGACTCATCGGCTCAAGGACCAAGCCCGAGAGTGAATTTTGGAAGTAGAGAAACTATATAGTGATGCATGCTTAGACATTTTTGAGGATGAGGAATGAGAGAAGCTATTGCTAGTTGAGGTAGTAGTAGAGAATTTTAAGAAGACCTTGGATGAGGCATCCAGTGATGAAGATATCCAACAAGCTTTTAGGACTGAAGAAGCATTGTTAGAATTAGATACCAAACTCCAGTATTTTGTTGATACCTGAATTGAGATAGATAATTATAGATAGAAGGTAAAATATAAGTATGAGGCTTTAGATCTTTCAGATTAGGCTAATATTCCTAAGATGATAGGGCAATTCAAGGGAAAACATCCAAACATAGCTTTGAGATGAAGAAGAACAAAACCCAAATGTCAGAATTTCAATTTTAACACTCAGTAAAATTTTGATATTTTGACCAAGTCGAGGTGCACAGGTTCATAGCTTTGTAGATGCATAGATCTGTAGGTACACAGGTCCATAGCTCTAAAATTTAGAGGTGCACTGATAGTTATTTGCTAGTTTCAAAAATAATGGTTTCCATGCATCAAGAATGCATTTTGACAATAGTTTAACTTCGACACATGCCTAGTGAAGGACCAACTTCTAATTTTGGCACCTCTAGACACTCCTACTTTGACTAAAGGCTTCCTTCTATTTCTTCTCTCATATATTTTTTTGTTTTGACATGTAAAGGGCTCGTGCATCCAATTAATGAATAAAATATGGATGGAATCCCTATAAGTACCAGATTAATTGTTAGTCTATATATATTTAGTTTGTTTTATTTTTTAGAAGCATTTTATTGCATGAAGAACATCTCTCACTCTCAACACAAATTGAGGAGACAATTTCTTATAAATACCCCATTGTAATATGTAACAAAGGCCACTATTATTATGCAATAAAATTATGCTTTTGGTGCTCACATTTGGAGTGTAATGATTCTTGCTTGAATGTGTCATTAGTTTGTGAATTTTGTTCATGAGATTGTGATTGAGCCAAAGGTTTATTTCATTTTTACTGGTTGTGAGATCTTTTAGTTCTAGTGTTTGCTACAATTTTTTGAATTTCGTTGACATATCGAGCTTGAGAAGAAATCACCGAATTGTGCCTAAATAACTCTTTGTCTCGCATGAGCGCACTTTCTATGGCCTTGTGATTTCATGAAGAGTGAAACACCATTTGATTACTGAAATTTCCCATTGACAATTCAATCAATGGATTCTAGGAAGCTTTTCTCCTATTTTCATTGGTTTCCTACTGATTTATTCAAAAGCTTAAATCATAGCGTGTTGTTTTCTATAGCTTATGTCTGTTAGGATTTTAATTTCACGTTATTTTCTTTGAATTTCGGTTAAGTGCACCAAGTTGTGGTGCCAAAAGGGGGGTATAAGTGGACACCTTTTTCCTGAAATCAGCAAATTCTAGACTTCAACAAGAATTTGAAGATAGTTAAGCTCAAAATTTTAAGATATGACAAAAACAAAAGTCGTAGTCCTTTGAATCTAGTTTCTAAACTACTAATTTTTTTTCAAAATGGTTTAGTTTTAGGTCCTCAAAAATGGGGGCCACAAAAAGTGGTACCATTTATTCCAAAAAAACATAACATAGTACAAAGTGTGGCCCCCCTAAAATTTTAACTTTTTTTTTGAAATTCTTTAATCGCTCCAGTCAAAAGTTACCTAACACTATGTAGTTTATCCCAAATTTTTTGGGTAATTTTATAATACGTATTTTTTTTTTAATGAATTTTTTAATTAGACCCATCCCAAAAATGTGAAATATCTGTGTGCTCTCCCTAGAAATGATTGAAAACTAATCTAAAATCAAAACTTCTTTTTTTCAAAGTGTGTAGAATGGAGTCTAGTTTCTAAAAAACTAAGTTGTTACAAAATTCAATGAATGAGCTAAAATCTACAGCCCAATTAGTACATGGTGGTTTTTGACAAAAAAAGAACATACATTCAAAAGAAATTATAGATGAAAGACTTAAAATAGTTCAAATTAAAAATAAATTATATGGTTAGATAGCTAACACAAAGACCTATAATGTTATGTAACCTGATCTTATCAATACCCAACCATGAGGAATCTTGAAGGGGAGCACACAAGAAAAATCAATCATTTTTTGTATGTTTGTTGGAAAACACGTCTCAGACCTGTTTATAAACTCCAAACCTTTGGGTTGGATCTCCAAGGCAAAACCAAGCCTTAGGCTTGGTTTTAATGCAAAGCTTTGAATAGCGTGTGCGCCCTATAGCGTGCACACGCTATTAAAACGCTTTTGAATTCAAAGTAGTGCGCACACGCTATAGTGCGCACGCACTATTGAGACCTAAATTGCAAACCAAAACCAAGAGAGATCTAGGGGGGGTGGGGCGAGGGAATGGCTATTTGTGTGTGTGAGAGAGATAGAGAGAAAGTAGGGGATGGGAGAGGGGAGAGAGGAAGTGAGAAAGAGTAGGGGTGGCAAAGAGAGTATAGGATGGGAGATAGAGGAAATGTGAGAGAGTAGGGGTGGCAAAGAGAATATAGGAGACAAGAGAGAGGAAGTGTGAGAGAGAGTATGGGATGGGGGAGAGAGATTGAAAGTAGGGGATGGGAGAGAGAGGAAGTGTGAGAGAGAGTACAAGTTGGGAGAGAGAGATTGAGAGTAGGGGATGGGGGAGAGAGAGAGTAGGTGGTGGGAGACGGAGTGGGAGTGGAAGAGCGAGAGAGAGGAGGATGGGAGTGCATGTATGTGAAAGAGAGAGAGTAGGGAATGGGAGAGGGGGAAGATAGAGTAGCTTGAGAGAGAGTAGGGGATGGAAGAGAGAGTAGGTGATGGGAGAGGGAGTGGGAGAGGGAGAGAGAGAGGGGGGATGGAAATGTGTGTAAGAGAGAAAGAGAGAGAGTGTGAAAATGTGAGAGAGGGTAGGGGGTAGCAGAGAGAGAGTAGAGAGGGAGAGAGTGAGAGTGAGAGAGAGAGAGTGAGAGTAGGCAGTGGGAGAGGGAGAGCGAGTGAGAGAAAAAGTAGAGGATGGGAGAGGAGAGAGGGGGGATGGGTGTGTGTGAAAGAGAGAGAGAGTAGGGAATGAGAGAGGGGAGAGAGAGATAGAGAGAGTAGGGGATGGGATAGAAAGAGAGTAGGCAATGGCAGAGGGAGTGGGAGAGGGAGAGAGAGGGTGGATGGAAGCGAAAGAGATTAGGCAATGGCAGAGGGAGTGGGAGAGGGAGAGAGAGGGGGGATGGAAGTGTGTGTAAGAGAGAAAGTAGGGGATGGGAGAGAGTGTGAGAGTGTGAGAGAGAGAGTAGGGGTGGTAGAGAGAGAGAGTGAGAGTAGGGGATGGGAGAGAGAGGGAGAGAGTGAGAGAGAGAGAGATAGTAGGCGATGGGAGAGGGAGTGGGAGGGAGAGAGAGAGGGGGGGAATGGAACTGTGTAAGAGAGATAGAGTTGGGGATGGGAGAGAGTAGGCAATGGGAGAGGGAGTGTGAGAGAGAGAGAGAGGGGGGGAATGGGAATGTGTATAAGAGAGATAGAGTAGGGGATGGGAGAGAGTGTGAGAGTTTGAGAGAGAGTAGGGGGTGGTAGAGAGAGCTTGTACAGGATGGGTGAGAGAGAGAGAGAGAGTAGGGGATGGGAGAGAGAAAGTAAAGCGGGAAAGAGAGTACTTGAGAGACAGAGATAGTAGGTGGTGCAAGAGGGAGTGGGAGAGGGAGAGAGAGGGGGGATGGGAGTGTGTGTGACAAATCTAGAGAGTAGGGGATGGGAGAGGAGAGAGAGAGAGGGGGGATGGGAGCATGTGTCTATGAAAGAGAGAGAGTAGGGGATGGGAGAGGGGAGAGAGAGAATAGGGGATGGGGGAGAGAAAGTAGGCAGTGGGAGAGGGAGTGGGAGAGGGAGAGGGAGAGAGGGGGAATGGGAATGTGTGTAAGAGAGACAGAGTAGGGGATGGGAGAGAGTGTGAGAGTGTGAGAGAGAGTAGGTGGTGGCGGAGAGAGCTCATATGGGATGGGAGAGAGAGAGAGTAAGATTAGGGGATGGGAGTGTGAGAGAGAGAGAGTGAGAGTAAGGGATGGGATGGGAGAGAAAGAGAGAGAGTAGAGAGTGAGAGAGAGAACTTGAGAGAGAGAGATCTAGTAGGCAGTAGGAGAGGGAGAGGGAGAGAGATAGGGGGGATGGGAGTGTGCGTGACAGATGTAGAGAGTAGGGGATGGGAGAGAAGAGAGTGGGGGGATAAGAGTGTGTGTGTCTATGAAAGAGAGAGAGTAGGGGATGGGAGAGAGTGTGAGAGTGTGAGAGAGAGTAGGGGGTGGAAGAGAGAGAGAGTACGAGATGGGAGAGATAGAGTGAAAGGATGGGAGAGAGTGTGAGAGAGTAGGGGATGGGAGAGAGTGTGAGAGAGAGTTGGGAATGGGAGAGAGAGAGAGTAAGAGTAGGGGATGGGAGAGAGAGAGTAGAGAGGGAGAGAGAGAACTTGAGAGAGAGAGATAGTAGGTGACCTGGGAGAGGGAGTGGGAGAGGAGGAGAGAGAGGGATGAGAGTGTGTGTGAGAGATCTAGAGAGTAAGGGATGGGAGAGGGGAGAGAGAAAGGGGGGTGGGAGTGTGTATCTGCAAAAGAGAGAGTTTAGGGGATGGGAGAGGGGAGAGAGAGAGAGTAGCCCAAGAGAGAGAGAGTAGCAGATGGGAGAGAGCGGTGGATGGGAGTGTGTGTAAGAGAGAGTAGGGGATGGGAGAGAGTGTGAGAGAGAGTAGGAGGTGGCAGAGAGAGAGAATGGGATGGGAGAGAGAGAGAGAGAGAGAGAGAGAGAGAGAGAGTAGGGGATGGGAGAGTGTGAGAGAGAGAGAGTAGGGGATGGGAGAGAGTGTGAGAGAGTAGGGAGAGGGAGATAGAGAGAGGGGGATGGGAGTGTGTGTGACAAATCTAGAGAGTAGGGGATGGGAGAGAAGAGAGAGGGGGGATGGGAGTGTGTGTGTGTGTGTGTGTGTGTGTCTATGAAAGAGAGAGTGTGAGAGTGTGAGAGAGAGTAGGGTGTGGCAAAGAGAGAGTACGAGATGGGAGAGACAGAGTGAAAGGATGGGAAAGAGTGTGAGAGAGAGTAAGAGGTGGTAGAGAGAGAGAGTAGGGGATGAGAGAGGCAGAGTGAAAGGATGAGAGAGAGTGTCAGAGAGAGTAGGGGGTGGGAGAGAGTGTGAGAGAGTTGGGGATTGGAGAGAGAGAGAGAGAGAGAGTAAGAGTAGGGGATGGGAGGGAGAGAGAGAGAGAGAGTAGAGAGGGAGAGAGAGAACTTGAGAGAGAGATAGTAGGTGGTGGGAGAGGGAGTGGGAGAGGAGGAGAGAGAGGGACAGGAGTGCGTGTGAGTGATCTAGAGAGTATGGGATGGGAGAGGGGAGAGAGAGAGTAGCTCAAGAGAGAGAGAGAGAGAGAGAGAGAGTAGCGGATGGGAGAGAGGGGTGGATGGGAGTGTGTGTAACAGAGAGTAGGGGATGGGAGAGAGTGTGAGAGAGAGTAGGAGGTGGCAGAGAGAGATAATGGGATGGGGGAGAGAGAGAGAGTGAGAGTAGGGGATGGGAGAGAGTGTGAGAGAGAGAGTAGGGGATGGGAGAGAGTGTGAGAGAGTAGGGAGAGGGAGATAGAGAGAGGGGGATAGAGAGAGGGAGATAATATTTCTATGATGAACTATTTATATTTCTAAACTTTACATATTTTAAATTAGATATCTCTCGACTTAATTTACCAAAAAAATTAATTACAATTTTAGGTATGCTAGTAGTACACCATGACCAACAATCAAACTATTATAACAATACAAATACATTTAAATAGTAATGTAAGAATGGTTTAGTTCACATAAAAAATAAGTCTATCTTAGATATTCTAAATACATCACAAAACTTTATTGCTTCAAAAAAATTTGAATTTCTCCCATCTACTTGAGTTCCCATCAATTGTCCATAAAACTGGGAAAGGGAATAGGTGTTATGCTCCCAATCCCAACATCCTCCTGTCCACTACTAGGAGATGTGTGTAATGTAGGATTCAGCTCCATCAACTTAGTCATTTTTTTCACTACTTGATTGGGACTCTCACCATTTGTTTCCAACTATGGTGACAATGCTTGGGGTTACACTTATTAAGTAAGAATATTTCCTAATCTAGGGATTAGAGCATTGAACATATTTTGTCCATAACTCCTCAACAAAGTGTTAATTGGTTCATCTAATAAGCCATTGATTTTTAGGAAGGATTCAATAGTTATTTCCTCCCCCTCGCTTTACAACTCATCAATATTTGCATCATCTACAGTAGTTTCATCATCATTTTCAAACTCACTAGGTGCTCTTGCACCATTCTCCCCATGTGACAAAGAACTCATGGTGGATAAATCTGAAGGAATTTCATAGGAATACCTTTCTTTCCAAAATCACTCTCATCTATCCATGTTACTTCAGATTTTGGTTGATCCTTCCATTTGATAAGATGCTCCATATAGGTTCCATGACAAGTCTTCTTCTTGATTCTTGAATCCATAACCTTTTCAACTTTTGGCTGAGATTATAATGGGATAGTGACTTCTTCAACCTTTGATTTTGTTTGTCCTTCTATGAATGTAGGCCCTTTATATTGAACTTAGTCCTTGACATTAAAGATAAGGTAAATTTCCAAGTTTGGTGGGAGTTCTATTTTTTCGGCATTAGAACCATAATTTGCAAGTACCTTACAAGGTCCTATCTTATGCATTTGTAGCTTGGTTGGAACACCCTATGCAAGTACCAAAACTCATCCTTGGCATCATACCATGGCCTCAACACCTTGGATCATCTCAAAAAATCTCATCTAACATTTTCTAACTCCTTGCACACTCTCAGCAACTCATCTCTTACACTTTCTCAATTTTGCCTCTTCTAGGTTTGTTCCAACTAGCCCTTGCCAGTCACTAATTTGCTGTTTTCTCCAAAATGTTCCATAGAAATTCCTAAACTATTGGGTGATTAAAATACCCTTTTCCTCACTCTAAAATATACTCCAAAACCAACTACACTTGTTTTGTAAAATATCACTCAAAATAGGCTATTTCAGTCTGCCAACTAGGCCTAGTTTGAGGCCATTTACAAAGCAACTCACAATCCCTTGACTTTTGGAACTCCCATGACCCAAAAAAGTCTTAAGACACGACTCAAATGCAAGGATTCTTCTATTTTTTTGGTCTCATGATCAACTTTACAATGGTTTTTACAAAACCCTCCTTTCTAGCCCCTTTACCCTAGGGCTTTCTAGAACTCTTACTTTGCAACGTCTCTAGAACCCCAAAATGGTTCAAACACCTTCACTTTGGTTATATTAGATGACTTCAAACATAAAATGCAACTCTTGTTTGGAGAAAACACTAAATCCACCTTGGGAGCAATCACATACCCCTTTTTATGCACTCAAATTTTAGGGAAAACTATGCAAATACTTCTTAAATGGTTTCAACACTCAAATTTTCAGATTGAAATGGTTATTATAGACTCAAAACAACAAGAAAAATCCCAAACTTGAGGTTTCTCAACACTCAACAATCAAATTTCAAAACTGTTACCAGCACTTACTACTAGGACAATTTCTCATTTTAACGGTCAAACTCCCAAACCATACAAAGGACCCCCCGCTTTTTTTTCATTTTTAAACACTCTTTTTGGAGACCTACAATAACCTCTCTCACTTTTTGGAGATCACTCTCTGTTTTCATTTTACGACGCCATCTCGGGTGATGCCGAAACTTGCAATGTCAGCTAGTACAAAGTTGCCAACTGCCAAATCTCTCTCACCTTTCATCGTGGGATCGAACTGTCTACTCTGTTAGCTCCGGGTGGCCGGGTAAACCCTATCCCCAACCTTGTCCTATCCCCTTTAGTGCTGGAACGTTCTCAGGCACACCAATCCGAAATGTCCCTAAGGGTCACTAAATGCCATAGGGTTGCGATCTTTGACGGGGCATATCTCGGAGCTCGTACGAGGTATGGATGCGATTCTAGTTCCTACAGGACCATGTTGCAGAGACCTACAATAACATCTCTCACTTTTTGGAGATCACACTCCATTTTTGTTTTACAATGCCATCTCGGGTGATCCTGAAACTTGCAGTGTCGGCTAGTACAAAGTTGCCAACTACCAAATCTCTCTCACCTTTCATCATGGGATCGAACTATCTGCTCCGTTAGCTCCGAGTGGCCTGGTAAACCCTATCCCCAACCTCATCTTATCCCCTTCAATGCTCAAACATTCTCAGGCACGTCAATCCAGAATGTCCCTAAGGGTCACTAAATGCCATAGGGTTGTGATCTTTGACGGGGCATATCTCAGGCACACCAATTCAGAGGGAAGTGACCATCTTACACTTATCCAAATGTTGTGGCTTATTTGTATCCATGAGAGGTTAATGGAGTTAAGCTTGTGAACATTTGTGAAGGAGACAAATATGTTCACTAACAAATTTTTGGTAGCTTTTTTGGGGATTCAAAAACAAAGATCAGTATAGGATTAGATATCCTTAGCTATCCTTTATTCATGCGAAATTGGTGACTCTGTATTTTATCTTGTATAATATTTGAATAGAGGGTTTCATTATATACAATGGATTTGGTTGTGAGAGAACCATGGGAAGCTCATATTGGGCCCTTTGCTTTGTCTAGTATTCATCTTTACCCAAGGGTCAAGAGAAATCATCCCAACACTTGATGGAGGAAAAATACAAGATCTAGATGACCACATCAAAGAAGTTACAATTGCTTGTGGAATTCTTGGCGTGCAAGAAGAGGATGTCTTCATCAGATTATTTTCTCGTGGCTTTATTGAGAGTGTTGCTAAATGGTTTTAGAATTTGTAGGATGGTTGTGTCACTTGTTGGAATGATCTCAAGGTAAGATTTATTTAGATATTTAAGCCTACAGCTGATGTTGGCAAGTTATTAATAGATTTCTTTCAAATTCAAATGAGGAAGAGTGAAATTATGAGGGATTTTGTATATAGATTCAATAGATGTACTACAAAAATTCCTCCATCCTATTAACCAACTGAAAATAAGCAATTGCGTATCTTTAGAAATTGAAATTAAATTCTAGTTAAAGCTCCAAGAAATGCATAATTTGGAAGATGCTAAAAAAGAAGTTGCAAAGATAGATGATGCTATGCTAATTAGTAGAATGAAATATAAAAATTCAAGCTATGTGAAGGCAACACAATCTGAAAATTATCATAATCTTTATCCCAAAAAGATGCCTTTACAAAATAAGGTTGAAAAGAAAGAAGAAAAACCTTCATCCCCCTTTCTTTTTCATTATAAAAATTTAATGATTTTCAATCAAGGAGACTTTCAAATACCTCATGTTGTTGAAGGGATATTTTCTAATAGTGCAGGAGCTTATCATTTGCATGTTGAATATGACAATGAACACATCTTTTAGCCAACTGATTTGGTGACTTTCTTAGCTGTTCCTCCTATTGAGAAGGAACTTGTTGATAATAAAACTAATGAAAGTTTGTCAATGGATGCCCCTTTTCTAGAATTTGATTCTTTTATATTTGAAGCTTCTAATATCATTCCAACCATTGATGTTAATCCAAGAAAATTGATAGATCAACACAAGCAAGAAGGGATTGATGGAGAGAAGATAAAAGATATTCCTCACCCTAACAAACAGATAGAATATGAGGCTTTCTCATTTGATTATACACCACATCAAGAAGAAAGGTTGCTACTAGAAGCATTGGAGGATCATGAAGACATTCAAAAGAAATATGAAGAAGTTTTATACATTTTTATGCCATCCCATAACAGGATTAATGGAATTATTCCAAGTGGAATACGAGGATGGAGTGCTTACTACTTATTTGGTGTTGGAGATATTTATCTTTGAAGAAGAACTTCAAAGTGTATTCATTGTAGATGAAATTTTAGTGAGCCTATATTTAGACTACAAAGATATCACTCTAAACACGTCTTTCCCCAACCATTCTCTTGTCAAAGGCGTAACTAATTTTTTTGAGATGGTGGATCTTGGTGTTGGCAATACGAACTAGCTCATTCCAAATGATGCCAAAATGTTGCAACCATAAGTTTATAATGCAAAATGGCTCTTTGGGCTTGGTATATTTTTGAAGAAACTTAAGCAATGTGTTGTTATTGAGTCTTTTCTTATGATTGCCACTAATGATATATCTTGCATATAAAGTTACAGCTCCCTCAAAGGATATTCAATGAATAACATTGATGGTATGCCTTTAATCGGAAGACACAGAAGGCAAGCTATCATCTATCCATAGACATGAGGTAGATGAGAGAATTTACAAATAATAAAATACAAACTAAGAACTCAAAGATTCTAAATTAAATATTCACAATCAGCAAATTAAGGGGAAAGATCAAAATGATTTATTTTAGATTGTGTGATACGCGAAACTCAAAGTTTTCCTTATATGCACAAACACAATTTACTCTATAAAGTTTATCAGAGATAACCAAATTGGTAGAAAGAACAACACATCTCAAATGAATATATTTAAATACAAAGATTTGAAATATATTGCATCTCCTCTCTGATAAAAGATAACAATTCACAAACTATCGTTCTTATTCACGCAGAAAGCCCAATCTAAAAATGAAAAAAATGTTTATAATTTTCCCTCTACCATTATTACAATACTAAAAAAAGAATCCCTCTTCCTCTTTTTTTGTACCTACTGAAGATTTGTGGGTTTTGAAACCTTAGAAACATATTGGTTGAAGTTTTTTAAGGTGTGTAGAGGTGGAGGAAACAATTGGTGAAGGTAAATCCAAGTTTGGAGTCTTTGGTGGCATTGTGTGCATTTGGGAACACCATTTTGGAAAATATCAGAGATCCTTCATGCTGCCCCTATTTCCAACAATGTAAGAATAATAACAACTATTTATTAAACTTTTATTTTTACCTTAATCTAGTTACTATAGAATAATAACAACGCATTCCAATCAACTGGTGATTATGTTACAATCATTAATGTATGAAAACACAGAAAACTATCAGTGATTATGTTACATTTATGATATTTAAAATGACTTTTTTTGCAAATAATCCATCTTTTCTCTACTATCTCTGACATTTTTTAATTGATGATAAAGAATGGTGGTTATGTATTGAAGCTTAACAAATGGAGAGCTTCTCAAGCTACTGATTTCTTTCATGGAGTTCCTAATAAATCTCAAGGTTCTCATTTAGGTGACCAATTGCCTGGAGGTCCACGAATATTGCCTAATAAAGTTTATTTCTAGGAGGTCCTAATCGATCTTGACTGATAAAGTTTATTGCTAATCAATATTGTATCAAAAATTCAAACTAATTAGGTATTGAATTAAACTTGATAAACAAATGATAGAGAAGGAAAACTTTAAGCATGAACAAGATCATAAATCATATGACGATGACATATTGAAAATGATTAACGTATGCTTAAACAGTGATAAATTTTATTGTTACTCAATATTCTATCAAAGTTTCGAACATATTAGGTATTGAATTTAATGTCATACATAAACATATCTAATTTAATGTCATACATGCACATATCTAATTTAATGTCATACATGAACATATCTTATTTAATGTCATACATGAACAAACATATAATATAAAATGATAACCAATAATGTCATGTACATTAACAAACACATAATATATTATGATAACCAATAATGTCGCATATGAACAAACATATCATATATTAACCAATAATGTCATAAGTCGAATAATGTCATACATCAAATAAATTTCATACATCAAATATAAAATGTCATATACATCAAATGTGTATCGAATATGTCCACTGATGCCTATATATATATGTCTAGATCAACTATATCTTTTCCTTCCCATGAGGGGAAGGAAACAAATCTCTCGACGTCTTCTGTTGTCGTGTCGAGGGAGATGGTGGAGATGATAGGGTCCTCCTGACACGCTCGCTCATCCTCTTGTTGAGGCTCTTCTCCAACTTGAGCTGATACAAACAAAGTAGATATGAATCAGTATTTATTATATGCTGAAATCAAATATATGTACACACAAAATCAATTATTTTCTTACCGCCATCAAATAGTCACTCTGTACGTCCACCTCGAAGGCTCGTGGATGATCAGGCATGACGAGACCCTACAACAATTCAATAAATATAATCACTTATAAATAACATTAGAAATTTTGATACTAACTATTATAAACAACAACTAAAATGGAGAAAATTCTTTCATACCTCAGTCAATGGCTGTGAGCTAGCCATAGCTGCGGCCACTCCATGATCAACAGACTGTCGGAGATGAGGAGGTGTGTCTGACGTCATGAGCTGCATGTCATACAATACACGTTACATGTAACATGAAACATGAAACAAATATAATCAAATGAATTAAATTAACATGAAACAACTGTACCTGTACGAAGCTCGTACGATGTCTATGCTCTGAGTCCATACTAAAGGTTGAGGGTCCTGTGGAGAACTGATGCACATGCATAATTTTTTTTGTCAATCCTTAATATGATAACTTAATAAATATATGTATTAATTTAAATGATTAAATCGATACATACCTCTGGACTCGTGGAGGGGACAAAAAATGGGGCCGGAGCATCGCTGCTAGACTCGGCAACACTCCAACCCTGAATTTTGAACAATGTCAATAGATGCTAATTAATTAATCATTCACTATACATATGAAATGTGATCAAATTAGTAAATTATAATTGTAATTTACCTGTGTGTCAATGCCAAATGTTTCGCTCAAGAACTGATTAGTGACGAGCCCATCATCCGTAGCATCTCCAGCATGAGTGTCAAATGTGCATAGGGATCCGCATGAAGTGCACATGTGACCACGATGCACAGAAGGATCCCCCTCAACTAATGGGCCTATGGAATGGATGAGGGTCTGCGTCAAAGCATTAATGGTCCCTAGAGTGTTGGCCTCTACATGTTCCTTCACAACTGAAGGAATAGTCACATGCTCACGCTGTGGCTTGACCACAGGTGCCCTAACTACATTAGGGTCATGACGTGCTCTCAGCCTCTCGAATGATGACCCCCCACCTCTACCCTGGGAGTCTAATAGATCAAAATAATTGGGGATCTCCCCAAGGACAAACTCACAATACAATTTCTTCAAAAAATACATTGGGACCTCGTGATTGTTGCAAGGAGGGGCATCAAAAACCATCCACAATCTATCCCAAAAATGATTTCTCATAGCATCATGTATACACCAATGGATGGGGAACCATTTAGTACCCTCTCTAATAGTATTTTGCTCACCGGGTTTTCTAAATAATGCACATATTGAACCTTTTGGTATTTCTTTTTTTTTTACATCTTCATATGACAATTTATTTGCATAAAATCTTTTTTGTTCTTCCCTCTTAACCCGCCAAACATCTAACTGACCAGTAACTGAGGCTATCTGGGTCTTAATGGATTCAAGGGATGATGCCAATTGAGCCCTCATTGGATTGGTTTGTCCAGCTTGTTTCAACCGACCAATGAGTCCTTCTAATTCAATTTTGCCTATCTCAATTTCATTTAATATATTTTCTTATGTGCCTGGTGGAGGTCTTGGAATTGGTTCGGGTTGTGGAATTTGTTGTTCTTCAGGAGGGTTTTGTGGATTTTGGTTTTGAGGTTCTTCAGGTTCTTGAGGGTTTTGTGGATTTTTTGGTTGATTATGGACATTTCCTGATAAAGAATCAATTGAAATCCAAATGAATAAACAAATCTAAATAAAAATTGTAAAAACCCTATAAAACAATATGAAAAACATATAAAATAATGCAAAGTCAAGTTTAGATTACATACGACGTCGGCGTCGTCATGCTGGTGATCTTGGATTTTGTCGGCGAGGAGGCATATTGGCAAGGGATGTTGAAAATGAATTGTTTTCCAACTCGCGTGCGCGCTGCCCTTATAAACAGTAAAAATCACTGTTAATATGATGGGCCGCGGGTGTGCAGCCCATCATTTATAAAACAATTTTCTTTTTAATAGAGCATACACGCTATTGTGCGTACGCACTATGGTTTGGGTAACCCGAACCATAGTGCGTACGCACAATAGCACGTGCGCACTATTGAAAAATGAAAAAAAAAAGGCTTGTCACCTTTTTGGCACCACAACTCGGTGCATATGCCCTTTCATGTTATTTTCTTTCAGTTCTGTTATTTTCTTTGCTAACCCCTTTTTAGAATAGGAACTCATTTTAGTTGCATTGTTAGATCACATTCATTGAAAAATAGAAAATACAAAAACATTGTTCTTTTGTCTATTATTTTGAGATAGCAAACAGATTTTACTTCATTCCGAGATCAAAACAAAACTAGCAAAGGCCTCCTTGTGAACAATCACATTTATCTTCAACTAAGTGGATTTTGGTACGTCGCAAGATAAATATGGAAACTTGGAGTTGATCCAAAATATTAGCTTTTCAAGAGAGGAATTGTGCAAAGGACTCCTGCTGTTGGCCTCGTACAGAATGACTGCCCAACACATACCAATCAACTCGCCCATACATGAGCTTAGTTTGCTAATAATCTCTATTTGTAAAATTTCACGAGGGAGGGATTGTATTATAAACCATGATGAAATCATAAAATCAAGTAGCCCTTCCTTGCAATCTGAAAACCATTCTAAAAATTTAATAGCATATCCTTTGAAAAAATAGACAGAGGAAAAGAGAAAGTCTTTTATCACATATTCATCATTTTAGTGTATATAAAGTAATCTATCTAAATAGTGAGAAATACTTACCTGATCCTCACAAAAATCCTAAAGCCAATTGGTGAGGTTAAGCAACTCTCACTTGGGGCCATTCCAAAGAGAGAATATACCAACCCTTTGGTAATCTAACCATCTATCTTCAGTTTCCTGATTGCTTATGATGATGGTGTTATCCTCAAAGAATGAAGAAGTTGAGCCTGGGAAGATCTGGACGAATCATATACAGAATTGCCATCCAAAGCCCTCTGTGGGACACCTAGAGATTGGGTGTTAGGAATATCTAACTTACTAAATTGGGTCTAAAATTGAAGGGGTGTAACTAGAGGTGAATCTAATAGAAACCCTTTCTACTTATAAAATAACTCATTATAATTAGTTTGAGCATATTTAGTGAGGTTGAAAACCCTAATCTGATTATCTAAGCTTGTTGTAGAGAAAATAGTGGGGTGAGATCTAAGAAACCCTGACGGTCCTAAGAGCTAGTAGGAGTCAACAAAATTGGATTTTTCATTCTAAATCAAACCCTTTTCCTCCTTGTGAGGGTATTCTTGACTGATCTCTTTTTGGTTTTGGAGTGGAGACCTCAAGGAATTCTTTGGCTTCTATCTGATCCAGTTACTGATCATATGCTTTGACATGGGTTGTAACCATCCTCTTACCTTCTCCTATTTATTTTCCTATTGTGAAGTATTAGATTATTGGGATTGAGATTTTTGACATTGGGGTTTGAGGTCTATAATCCCTTCTAAAATGGAGAATGTATTCGAGGTATTGACCGCATAGTTAAAGCCTTCATGAATATTTTGATGCTGGGAATGCTGTGATAAATCCAGATAATTATGTTTAACTTTAAGGTTTTTATCCTTCAATGGCTGAGATCTGATATATTTTTTGGGAGTTTTACATCTTTGGATAATCATAAAACCTCCCTTTTTTGAATCTTTCAAAAAATCTCCATTTGCACAAAGCAAAGCATATTTGTAAATTATTATTAATGCTTGATTAAGAATATATAGGGGTGAACCCACAATAATGGGTTCCACTTTAGTGGGACGAACAAAAATGGAAAAAATTGCAAAATGAGAAATTGAGTTAACCATATGTTCGTGCGAACACACTTATTGTGTTCGCGTGAACTTTTTTTTTAATTATGTTCGCGCGAACATATTTCGTATGTTCACGAGAACATATGTGATATATATGTCTACGCAAACATGATTTGCATGTTCACGCGAACATACGTTCACGCAAACATGGTAAACGTGTTTGCGCGAACGCCATGTTCGCACGAACATGCAAAATCTCAAAAAACTTAACCTTTTTTTCTTTTTTCTTTTTTTTGCTCTTTTGACTGCCATAATTGTAGAAGAATGATCTCCTACTATAAAATAAAAAATTTCAAAATGTGCTGCTCAGAGAAAGCTTTCCAATGACTATAATTTTATTACATAATTTAATCATTAAGACTTTCAAATATGAGTTTAACTCATTATAGGTTCATTACCGATTGAACATCAACAGACTTTGACACCTCGAGAAAATTAGAAAATTAGGTCAAATTTTTTTTGAAAAATATGGAGGCATTGGCTTATTAAGATACCTTTCTATTCAAAAAAAAAAAATGGTTTATGATAAATTGAGTTCAAATTATCTGTGTCAAACGAAACGTATGTCTGAATTATGATTCATGTCACTTCAAAACTTCATAAACTATACAATATTCAACAAAAATAAATCAAACCAAATGCAGACACTGGATATTGATGTTACAAATCCAATGCCGAAAGAATTACTTTATTATCATTTCTAGAAAAAAAGTTATGTGTGTCAAACAGACTGTCACTTTTTAAAATATTGAATTTTATTATGTACCACTTTTTGGAGGAGATAAAAAAAATTGACATAAATTTTTTTTTTTTTAGATTAAAAAATATGGTTACAAAGTATGAACAAAGTACTCAAAATCACTAGTTTATGTCATCTCGAAATTATTTATATTTTTGGAGATATAGTCACTTGAACGTGACGTTTGTTGCAAAAATATTAATTTCAGTGTCAAAATTGGTCAAAAAGTGGAAGCCATTATTGTGGGATCACCCATAGGATTACCGTTTATTACATTATGGTTTTTAAATTATGAATATTTAGAATTAGGGTTCATTTTAGATATGGACTTTTAAATTATGAATTTATTTAGGATGTAGTCATCCAAGACAACCTAGTAAGGTTGGAGAAGGTTCATCCCAAGTTCAAATAGGTATGTATGCACACATCTCTTGCAAGTACAATCGCTCTCTAGATTTCTAGGTCTACAAAAACTTTATATCTTTGATTTTTAATTTTAGAGACAAATACCCTTACAAACTTTATTGATTTTATTAGTTATATCATGCACGTGTAGTAGTAGATGATGAAAATGTTAGAAATGAGGAAATTGAAGATGAAGCAATGGATATCAAAGAAGGATCATTTGAAGGTTAGATAAAATTATATTTAATAGTTCACTTGTTATGTATATACACATGTCCCCTAAAAATAAGTGTATCTTAAGTCTTTATTTTAATTTTTCTTGTAGCCTAAGATTAAAAAAATTAGAATATTAATCTAGCTAAAATATTGAAGAGAAAATTTAATCATAGAAACATAGATCATTTTATTGAAATGGATGTGTAAAAATTGAGAGAATATGCTAGTCAACCTACACATACTACGAAGAGGAAATTGAATAAAAAGTCTAAAGAAATAATTGCACAATTTGAGAATCTTTATATAGTGGAGAAAACTCAACTATATTATCAATTTCACTTCTTAAAGATGAATTCAAAGAGTCATTGAAAATATTAGGTATAGATACAAGTACAAAAAAGAGGAAGACTTCTAAACTGCAAAAAGATATTGTTGAAAGTGTTAAGGAAGGGCTAAATTCCATTAGGAAAAAAACTAGATCTATAGATAAATCCATTGCACGAAGAGTGATATTGGCATCTATTTTAAATAAGAAATTATGGCAATAAAGATAGATTTGATGTAACCCCAATATCATAAAATAGTAAATCTAAATTTGACACAAGATAAGTGTTTCAAAATAACATAGCTCTTCATTAAAAAATTTCTACAACTCTACTTTGCCTCTAAAATAAAAACAAACACCTACTTATTACAAATCCAAAAATTACCATATTCGGTAGAGTTTTGGGGAAAATAGAAATTTCCTTTTTTGGTAATTTTTGAAACTCATCCTATGAATCCCAATTTTTCCCAGGAAAAGCCCCCAAATAAGGCAAAATGAATTGCCAACTAATCAATGAAATCAAAGATACAATTTCAGATTTGTTACAAAAACCAAATTCTAAAAAAATGAAAAAAACACTAAAATCTAGTTTCTGAACTCAAGATGAGTTTTCAAACTCCTAGAAAAATGTCAAAATGGCCACCTATTGAGCAAAGCTCGATTGGCAATCCACATAACTCCTTCTACTGCAACCACCTATAAATTTTAGGCAAAACCCACATCCAAGTCAAAAGTTATGACCCCCAAAAGTAAATCTCGACTAAAACCCACATTTGAGTCAATAGCCTTGACCCTGTAATGCCCCTACATCATTCTCCCCTCCTTGAAAAGAACAAAGCTCCTGCAAGTTCCAGTCTTCAAACTACTTCCTTTTAGGTTCATCCAGCTTCTGTAACTCCCATTCTATAATCCAAGTGTTATCTATTGGTTCCAACCCTTTCTATTGCACAAGATATCTATTATAGTGACCCTAACAAGTTTGAACAGTCTTCTTGTCTAGAATCTATGTAACCTTTTCTCTCTTTTTGATGGGTATAGTGTGTGTCCAGTCTACCTCATCCTCTTTTTCAATAGAGGTATCATCACCATAGAAAGTATACAAATTAGAAATATTAAAAACATGAGATATATCAAGGCCACTTGGGAGCTCTACCTCATATGCATTATCATTAATCTTCTTCAAAATCTTGTAGAGACCAATTTTCTTATATTTCAATTTATGATAAGTCCCAGTAGGAAACCTCTCCTTTCTAAGGTAATCCATCACTAGATCCCCTATATTAAAAATTTGATACCTTCGAGTAGCATCTATAGAAGCTTTGTACCACATATTGTTGTCCTATAACTTTTGTCTTACATTTTCTTGCAACTGGTGGAGCTGCTCTACAAAGGCTTCTCCATCATCACTGACTCTATCACACAAAGGAAGCTACACCAAATCGAGGACACCTTGAAGGTTATGTCCATAAACAACTTGAAATGGTGACTTACTAGTTGACTTGTTCACTGAGCTGTTATAAGCAAATTATACTTAAGGCAATGCCAAATCCCATTATTTGGGCTTCTCTCCAAAAATATATCACAATAGATTACCCAAACTATGATTGACAACCTCTGTTTGTCCATTTGTTTGCAGATGGTAAGCACTACTGAATTGTAATTTTGTTCCCATTTTCTTCCATAACATCTGCCAAAAATGACTCAAGAACTTGGTATCTTTTAATGCAATCAGATTTCCACAATCCATAATACTTATTACTTAGTTTCTTGATTAGATTGTGTAACAATTTTTGCCATCAACATTTCAAATCACACTATGTGTTCCATCATTAGGATGAAAGAGCAAGAGATGTAAAACAGTGTCAGAAGTGATTGTTTTAAGAATCCCATGTAATATGACTATTTCAAAAAAGAATAACTAAGCCACCCTAGTAGCATCACTAGTTTTCTTAGAAGCAATGAAATGAACCATTTTTGAGAATCTGTCCACAACTACAAAAATAGAGTCATTACCTCGCTATGTATGAGGCAATCCCAATACAAAATCCATACTCAAATTTGTCCATGGTCTAATTGGTACTAGTAATGGCA
This sequence comes from Cupressus sempervirens, assembly GCA_028749045.1. Lineage (NCBI taxonomy): Eukaryota > Viridiplantae > Streptophyta > Pinopsida > Cupressales > Cupressaceae > Cupressus > Cupressus sempervirens. The sequence goes on from CM053792.1 coordinate 217,916,570, forward strand.
TGTATATTCTAGTGTTCTAGGAGTGCCCTTTGGCTACTTGACAAACTCGACACCTCTCCACAAACCTAGTGATATCTCGCTTCATCTTTGGCCAATAGTACCTATCTACCACCAAAGCTATTGTTTTATCCTTCCCAAAATGCCCAGCCATACCACTACTATGAAATTCCCAAATAATATTTTCTCACATTGAGCCTATAGGAACACATAGCTACTTTCTCTTGAATAAGTAACCGTCTTGTAGTAGATAATCACCTTGAATAGTATCTACATGTCCAAGTAGTAGATTCTTCAACTGATCAACAACTTTCTAAAAGTCACTATTAGATTCATACAAGTTTTTGATTGCAACAAAGCCAACCACCTCTATTTCCATGATATTCAAAAGAACAACTCACCTACTTAAGGCATCTACAACTTTATTCTATTTCCCTGATTTATGCTTTAAAACAAAGGTATACCCTTGTAGGAAATAGACCCACTTAGCATGTATAGTGTTCAATTTCTTTTGTGTGTTCAAGTATTTCAGAGCAATATGGTCTGTAAACAACATAAATTCTTTGGGTACTAGATAATGCTTCTAGTGCCTCAAAGCTTGCACAATTGCATAGAATTATATATCATATGTAGAATATTTCTTTCTCACATCATTCAATTTTTCACTAAAAAAGGCAATGGGTTTACCTTCTTGGCTAAGTACAATGCCAATACCCACATGTGAGGCATCATGGTCCACTTCAAACACTTTGTCAAAATCTAGCAGTGCTAGTACTAGAGCTTTAGTGACCTTGTTCTTTAGGTATTGGAAACTCTCTTCAACCCCTTTGGCCCATGAGAACTCTTGACCCTTAGTGAAATCTGTCAAAGGTGCTACAATGCTGCTAAAATAATGAATGAACTTTCTATAGAAAGTAGCCAAGCCATAGAAACTTCTCACCTCGGTGATACTACATGGACTAGGCCATTCAAGAATGGCCCAAACTTTCTCTAGATCCATCTTCACACCATCTGTAGAAATGACAAATCCTAGAAAAACCAAGCTTTCTTGCATGAACCTACACTTCTTTAAATTAGCATAGAGATTTTCTCTCCTCAATACCCCTAATATTATCCTCAAATATTACAGATATTATTCCCTTCCTTTATTAAAAATTAGTATATCATCAAAATAAACTACTACAAACTTACCAATGTAGGGATACAACACAATGTTTATAAGTCTCATAAAAGTGCTAGGTGCGTTGGATAAACCAAAAGGCATAACCTTCCACTCATACAAACCATCCCTAGTTTTGAAAGCTATTTTCCACTCATCCCCCTCTTGGATGCAAATCTGATGGTACCCACTTCATAGATCAATCTTAGAGAAATACTTCACTCTAGCAAGAACATCTAGCATGTCATCCAAATGTGGGATAGGAAAATAATACCTCATGGTCATCCTATTGATGGCTCAACTATCTATGCACATCCTCCATGTTCCATCTTTCTTTGGAGTTAATAAAGTTGGGATAGCATAGGAGCTCATGTTTTCTTGTACTAAGCCCTTTTATATGAGCTCAATCACTTGTTTGTCCAGTTTTGCATGTTGTGTCAGACTCATTCTATATGTCGCTTGATTGGAAAGACTTGCTTCTAGAATAAGATCAATATGATGTTGGATATCTTATTTTGGGGGAAGTCCATCAAGTAGCTCCTCTGGAATGAGATCTGAATATTCTTCCACTACTATAGCTACTTCTGGTGGTATAGTCAAGTCTTCCTCTTGCCCCTTTTGTACTACCAATGCATAACAACACCCTATCACTTCCATCTCCTTGAAGAGTTCCATTTCAACTAGCATACTTTCAATTTTTCCATCACATTTTAGAGGTAATAAGCCTACCTTAGATCCATCCTTCCGTAAGGTGTAAGTATTATTTTCCCCATTATGAACAACCTTTTGATTGTACTGCCAAGGACAACCCAAGAGGACATGGCATGCATCCATAGGAATCACATCACACCATAGCTCATCCTTGTAGGCCTTCCCTATGGAAAATTTAACAAGGCATCTCTTATCTATTGTGACTTCACTTCCCTTTTTAAACCATGCAATCCAATAAGGATGAGGTCTCTTTTCAGACTAGAGATTTAGTTTATCTACCATTTCTTTAGAAATCATATTCTCACAACTACCTCCATCAAAAATTACTTGACACACCTTTCCCCCTAAGGTACACCTCATCTGAAATATGTTGGTCTCGAGCCATGAATCATTTGTGCCTTTCCCCTCCACATCCTCCTTGGCTGGAATAATCATTGTCCTTCTCATCATGAGGCTTTCTCCCATATCTAGAGTTACTTCTTGTTTAGATTCATTGTTAGCCTAGGCTAGGTTCACTCCAGATGGTCCTCCTTGATTTCTATCTTGCATGTTGAAATTGGAACACTCAAAATCCCTATGGCCTTCTTCTCTGCACCTAAAAAAAGTGAAAGGCCTTCTCTAGTTTTCCCAATCTCTTCCACTTCTGTAGCCTCGACCTCACTAAAACCCCCTTCCTCTTTCTTGATTCGGAGGATCCTGCCTAGCATCTATACTTTTTTCAGAGCCTTGAAAACTCTCTCCCTGACAGTTATTAAAACCTCCCAAAAATGAAGTTGATGTACCCTTTTGACCACCTTTATTCCTCTAGTTATATTGTCTATTCTAGTTTTCTTCAGCCTTCAAAGCTAGTTGGTAGGCTTCCTCCATACTATTAACATGGTGCATGCTCAATTAATCTTGAATAGAGAATTTCAAGACATTAACATATCTAGTAGTCATCTACTCATTATTTTCTTGATTTTTTATGCACATGGATAGCTTGTAGAACTCATTTGTATAGTCTCACATTGAAGACAAATTTTGCTTCAAATTCTGGAATCTGTGAAAGAGGGTTTGTGAATAATCCATGGGTAAGAATTTTTATCTTAGCTTTTTCTCCATCTTGATCCATGTCTTAATCTTCTGCTTTCCATTTCTAACATGTTCCTTTTGGAGGTGATCCCACCATATCATTGCATGCCCTTTTAGCTTTGTGCATGCAAACTTCATCTTCTTTTCTTCTGTCATGGGCTTCCATTCAAAAAAAATTCCCATCTCATTCAGCCAATCTATTAGTTCTTCTGGCTTAAGACTACCAGTATAGTTTGAAACATTAATTTTTATTGCTTCATTCCTTCCTTCCTTCTAAAGCCCTAAGAACTCTATCTTCATACCTTAGTTCTCCCAATCTCTCGTCTTCAATTTCTCCCTCTTCATTAGTATCATTTCCTCTTTTTATTTCTTGATTATCTAGCTGCTCATTGAGTCGATCAATCTCCCTTTACATATCTAGTACCAATCTTTGCATCGGTGTGATGCCTCCTCTTCCTCTTCCTCTCTTATCCATCTTACTACTCTAATACCAAATGATGTAACCCCAATATCATAAAATAGTAAATCTGAATTTGACACAAGATAAGTGTTTCAGAATAGCATAGCTCTTCATTAAAAAAAAGTTCTAGAACTCTACTCTGCCTCTAAGATGAAAATAAACACCTACTTATTAGAAATCTGAAAATTACCATATTTGGTAGATTTTTGGGAAAAATAGAAATTTATTTTTTTGGTAATTTTTAAAACTCATCCTATGAATCCCAATTTTTCCCAGGAAGAGCCCCCAACTAAGGCAAGATGAATTGCCAACTAATCAACAAAATCAAAGATATGATTTCAGATTTATTACAAAAACAAAATTCTAAAAAAATAGAAAAAAAACACTAAAATCCAGTTTCGTAGGTCAAGATGAGTTTTTAGGCTCCTAAAAAAATGTCAAAATGGCCACCTATTGAGCTAATCTCAATTGGAAATCCACATAACTCCTACTACAACCACTTGTAAAATTTCAGCCAAACCCCACATCCGAGTCAAAAGTTATGACCCCCAAAAGTAAATCTCAACTAAAACCCACATCTGAGTCAACAACCTTGACCCTTGGATGCCCCTGCATCAAGATCTCTTCACTATCATCTCATATTGGGTATAGTCAAAAGAAAATATTACATTATCTCAAAAGGAGAAAAAAATTGGATGATAGTACATTAGAAGGAAATTCGGCACTAATGTGTAAAGTTCCTCAATCTAATAGGATTGTGTAAACAGTTAAGAACTTAGTTATTCAAATTTGGATTGATAATATTTTTCCTTCACCAAATAGAAGAGACATCATCAAGCAGAGGATTGGGCCTAAGGAGTATCTTCAACATGCAAAACATTGGTTAGATGTCATGCAACATGAATTGTATCTCTTATTTTGAAATTTAAATCCTAACACAAAGATTGGACAAACAATCTTTGAAAGATTGAAACCATATTTTGTGAAGATAAATAGATCTTTTGAAACATTTTTTTGTTGATATCATGTTGAATTTTATTTGTACTACCAAGGGTTCTAAAAGATGATAGAAGAAAGTGGTAGTTCTCAAAATTCTTTTCATAAACAACTGATCCAATTCATAACATCAATCTTATGTGACAAACCAAATGATTGTGCAATAGATGGAATAGATTACATAAGAGGAACTTGTGAAACATGTGGTAACCTGACTAAATTTCTAGAGATGAAGGTACTGATATGATGAGGATGGTAATGTAAGAGATATAAGTACATAAAGTTGGAAATAAAATTTGGAAAAGAATCAACAATGTTGGAATATGTAGAGGATGACATAACTATTGGAGAATTTATGCCAAATTTTTATAAATTGATTTAACCATGTATACATCATGTTTCTTTGCTAAGTGGCAAGAAAAATAGTTTCAAATACTAAGAGAAACTTTCACACTCAAAACAATTTTATTTGTTGTTGATTTTCCAAAGAATTACTCTTTCATTTCTCAAAAACAACTTCAAGCGGAATACTACTATACAAAGCAAGTTACTATTATGGTTCAAGTGTCTTATCAACATGGACAAATTAATTTTGATGTGTAAGGTCCCTCTTCATATGTACTTATTAAATATGAATTTCTCTTTTAAATTTATTATAGGAGATTGGAACGGATATGAAGTAATGTTTTATGTTTTAGATGTGCTAATAAAAATTTGAGATCAGCTGATACATTCATGTATTAAATACTTAGTAATTTGAGAACTACTACATTATCTTGATTGTTTAAACATTAAATTTCACTAAAAATTATGAGGTGTTTCACCTTATTATGATGATGTTAATTATGTTACCTTGATTATTAGGTTATATGTGTTTAGATAGTTCAGCATGCCCTATTGATGATGTTTATGATGTTTAGGTATGTGCATGCTTAATGAGGATTATTCTAGTACTTTAATTTGAATTGATGAATAGGTTATGTTATATTGATTAAGCAATTTTTAATGGTTAAATATATGAGTAGAAATGAGATAAATAGTTACTTATATGAAAGAATTGTGTGATTATCAAGATGAGTTTTAAATATATGCATGTGATTTTTCTCGAACTACTGATGCGTGAAATGAATTGTGTGGGATTATTAGCTAGGAAATATAACGGAAAAATGGAACTCAACCCTATGTACAATATCTAAAAACTAGGGTTGAGTCTAATGAAAGCTGCAAACCCCATTATTTTGTATTTTATTTGTATCATAAATTGAATGTGTGTATCATTCTATAAATCATAAAATGTTTAATGTTTTGTAACAGTGATTTTATAGAGTCACTTGACACTCATACTTTGTATCTATATATTAGCATGATAGTTAGGGTTAGCCAAGTAACCTAATAATCTGAGATGGACTAGGTTAGTAACCTAATAATAATTAGTGGGTAATTGAGGTTAATTACCCTAATCAAGGTTTAGTGGTAAGATTGCATTTCTAAGGTTTTTAGAAAGTCCAAATATTTCAAGCAATTTAATAGGTCCATAAATAGTCCTAGAGGCCAAAATTAAAAAAAAACTAAGTGTCTTGGGGGTATATGTCTAGGTTGGAGGCATCTTCCACCCCTCTAGCCCCTTTCTTGATTTTTGTGACTATCCAAATATCTCATTTTTTCTTTAGTGAAAAAATTGGAGTTTCACCATAGGTTTGACAAGTTATACATCACCATTAAGTTTTCCTTAATGACAGAATTATGTTAGAAGACTCTAGAAGCCCTTAGTCAAATGGGGAGTTATTGCAATTTGTAGGTGATTGAGTTAGGAGCCTATTTAGTTGCAAATTTGAGGGTGGAAGAGTGTTTGCCCAATCTCTAAATTTAGAGAGTAAAGTCAGGATTGAAGGAAGAAGAAGGGAAGCTCTTCTCAAATTTCAATTTTCCATAACCATTTGTGAAGGTAGGAGTCCTTCAAGTTTTTTTCTTCATGCTATATTTCATTACTTAAAGTAGGTTTATGCATGTGTGTGTTCATATGTATAAAGAAACATGTAAGTGATGGGATTGTGATGGGTTTCCTTAAATTTTTTCCTTCATTTTTTACATTTTGATTTATGAGGAAAACTATAAGGGTTCTATTTGCATTACTCACCCTTGAATAGGGAAGAAGTGGCCATGTATGGGAGGAGTGCTTTAGTTGGACTCTGGGTAGTGTAGAGTCTCTCCTCATGACAAGGAGAGGGAGGGAGTAGGGTGTTATGGGACCCTACTCATTAGTACAAATGATGCTTGTGTTTTAGGAAATTAAGAAGTGAAAGAATAGAAGTTCTTGTGATATTAACCTGGGATGGGAGTAAATGGGTTGAATGTGTCTTTGTGTTAAATCTATTTGTCTCCAAGTTAGTTTCATTTTCTCCATGGTTACCTTGATGAAATTTGTAGATTTTGTAGTGGCTACCTTGATATGGAGCCAAGTAGGAATTCAGAGTTGTTGTTTCAATTCAAATGTTTGGGAGACTTCTCCTCATGATAATGATCTTGTTGTAAAAATTTATTGTTAGCCTTATTTCTGAAATGATCATGATCTTTGGTTTTTATAGTTAACCTTATTTTTGAAACAATTATGATCTCAGGTTTTCTTCCCTAGTTCTTTCCCAAGGGAGTATTTGAATCAAATGATTGAATAAAATGTGTAAGAAGTGGCTAGCCCATGTATGTTGAAAAAAATGAGTATTTTCCTTTGATAAGATATTCTTTAATTCAAATGTGTACAAATAAGTTTAATGGTGGTTGGAGAAAACAATGCTATATTAAGTTATGAAATTTGGTTCCAAACTGTGTTAAGGAAGTTCAATTTTAATTAGTTTGTATTTCTTTGTAATTTTGTAATTATTGAAAAGAAAAGAAAATCCCTTGTGCTTGTATAAATGATGGAAGAATGAAAAGAATTTAATTTCCAAGTATATTTGTGAATTTTCAACATGAAATCAAATGAGAAGTTAATCAAGAACATAGTCCTTGAATTTACCTACATTTGGATATGGTAAATTGCTTAGTATTCGACCCTATTGATTTAATAGATTAAATGATATACTATTAGTGAGAATCCTATATAAACATTAGGAACATGGTTCCTAGGCAATAGTATTATCTTAATTAGTATTCATATGCATGACCAAACTTAAAGGAAATAAATTAGTATATTGAATGTTGATAGTATTATAAGAAAAACAAGAATTATGAAAATCCATACTTTTCTAGGAGAGCATATTAGCTCTTGGAAAATGAATGGGAAAATAATTTTTGGCTTCAAAAGAAAAAAAAAATCACAGAGAATATCCTCTTTCAAATTTAAAAAGAAATATATTAATAAATAAATAAAAATAAACACAAAAGTCTTTATGCATTTGTTTTCCCTATCACTTATCCCTTTGTTTTAAATTGTGGTAATAAAAAAAAATATAACACCATCATCACTCTTACAAGTGGATGGAAAAGACTTTAAACAAAAATCATATAGTTGGACATATTTAATAGGAATGCAATGGGACATACGTGGTCCCCACCTCACTCCCATTCCCCTTCCTCCTCTCCAATGTAAGTCAACTAACTTTATGAATGAAAAATCCCATAAATTAAATATGTTTCAAAACTCCAACCTCTTGTCCATGCATTCATTTTTTTTGCAATCTAACTTTAGACAATGTGTGGCAGGCTTAGGCCAATGTGCCTTGACCTTGGGGGCTGCCCATGACTTTGGGAAGAGGGAATGGAAAGTGGCCAAGTGGGCAAGGGGGAGATGAGGAGTTAAGAAAGGGAGGTAAAATTTGATTGGTCCTTGAGGATGAGGTTAGGTATGTAGGTTTAGAGAGTAGTTAGTAGTTCTAAATCAGATTTAGTAGAGAGCTTTAAGATAAAGAAAGCATGTTAGTATTTAATAAATTTAAAATTAGCTAGTTAGTGGGCAGTCTTTATTTGCAAATTGTTTTAGATAGTATTTGACTTGCATCTTTATAAGTTAATTTTTAGTTAGTTGTAAAAATAGTCAATTTATTTAGTAGATAGTAAAATGAAGTAACTTAGTTTGAAAAAAAATTAAATTAGTTAGAAAGAGCATTAAATTGGTAAATAGGTTTAATTTATTTAATTTGTATTGGTTGGTTATAATTAAACTACTATAGCTATAAATAACATTAATTGTATCCTTATTGTACTTGTCGTAGGCTAGTACTATTGCATTCAGCTTGCACAAGTATTGCATTGGTTTATCATCCATCATCCAATCACAAGTACTTATTTTTGAATAATTCAAATACTTATAAAGTTTTTTTATTTGTTTATAATTTTTATGTTTTACACAAATTATATGATTGGCTAAATTGGTTTTGTGTTATAGGAGCCCTTTTTTCAGAGGTTCTTCATATTGCAATCTTTTTGGTGAAATTATTGTAGTTACAAAGCACTTATATTGATATATAATTAATAATGAAGTTTTGTAGGAGGGAAAATAAACACATTACTATGTATATAAAAAGACATATAAATAAAATATAAAAGAAAAAAATAATTTTAAAATAAAATATAAAAAAAGTGATAAAATTAAACTACCCTTATATTTATATAGTAAAATGCAATAAAATAAATTTACTTAGGTTTCTAGGTATATGTGGATTATTGTGATGAAAAAATGTTGGAATATTTTTATTAATTAGGAAAATTGTGTTATCTTAGACTTTTTCGGAAAGAAACAAGTGGAAGTTCATTAAAAAAAACTTTAATTTAATATAAAAACATGAAATTATAATTGAAGTATATATGATATATTTTAAAAATATTAACTGTAAATAAAATACAAGAAACATAAAAACATTTTGTAGAATATTGTCTTAAGACATTTTTTGAATATTTGAAAAATAAAGACATAAAAATGGAAAAACATGTTGTATGGTTGGATGAATGTCTAACATAATTTAAATTAGCTAGACCATTTTATGCATTATACATAGATATCATTGATGCCTTAATATACCACATATTTGGATTTTTTTCGATAGTGGACATGGAAAGGGTGAGCATGATGGTGCACGAGCTTGTATCAAACGTGCTTTAAGAAAGTATCAAATGAACTATAAAGGATATAAAATTAATATTGCTCATGATGTGGTTGAGTGGTGCAAAACACATTTTACAGTGCCAGAAAATACAAATAACATGTCATCACAAGCGGATCGAGTCATAGCATTCAAAGTGTTTTGGGAGGTATCAAGTATAAATTAACTTGAATATTATAATTGAATCAAAATTATATTTAATATGCTAGGTGATAACTAAATTATGTACACACATATTTAAAACTCACTTTTTATATGTATATATGGACCTTACATTCAGGTGTCAGTAGAAGATCAATGCATGCTTGCAAGAGGGTAGAGAAGACACAATTTTTGCATTCAACTATGAGTACAAATAGTAATGTGTGGTCATGATACACAAGAGAATACTCATACTTTTGTCCTAGTTGCATTGATGAAAACTATGATGGTTGCATTAATCAAGAACGCCTATATGTTGGTGAATGGACTTTGGTGCCACTAGATGTTATCAATACGAATAAGTTTGAGGATGAAAACTATGATGATATTCCATTGATTTCTAATGATTATGGTCATATTTTAGGATTGATCATATTTGGTATGTATGTATATGTACAAGTGTATTTGTTTCATAATTTTGGTTAATTCATTTAATAAATATACTCATGTACATGACATATGGAATTTATATACACATACTTTGTGTAGGCAATGTTTTTGCAGTCATGGTAGAATTTGAAAAAGTGGAAGATTTTTGCTATTATGCTACACCCTTAATATTATTGTATATAGGGTTAGGAATAGTCAACTTGTGGCTATCTTAATCCTTAATTAAGTCATGTTATCATTATTACATTATAATTTAGGTAGTCAGGTGAGAAATCACATGATTCTCAACCAATCATTTCTTGTCATGCACTTTCAAGTTTTAGTGCACCACAAACTCTCAAGGTAGTGGGTTTCTTAAAGAAGAAGAAAGTAAAAGTGTTGATCGACTCAGGTAGTACTCATAATTTCATCAACAAAAAGTTGGCAACTCTTCTAAATTGTTATATATATCTAGCCCCAAAGTTTCAAGTTTTGATTGCAGATTGAGGCACAATTAGTTGTTCAGGGAAGTGTCATAGCATTAAATTATCCATGGGAGATTATCAACTTGATACCCCAATTTATGCGATATCCATGGGTGTAGCAAATATTATTTTGGGAGTACAATGGCTTACTACATTGGGAACAATTGAGATGAACTTCTAAGAACTATTCATGCAATTTCAATCACAAGGAAAGGTACTGTAGCTAAGGGGATTAAAGGAAAAATCCCCACAAATGGTAAGCTCTCATCAAATGCAAAAACTTCTTAAGAAAGGTGCGGATGGATTTGTGGCCCAGCTATGTTCATTAGAAGTCTCTCAATCTAATACTCGTACTCATCCATATTTACAAGCAATAATTGATCATCACTCAATGATTCTTGGAGATATGCCTAAAGGACTTCCTCCTAAGAGGGATCATGACCATACCATACAACTAGTTCCAGGGAGTCATCCACCCAACATTGGGCCTTATAGGTACCCACACATACAAAAAAAGTGAGATAGAAAAAATTGTTGAGGAAATGCTAGAGGCAAGAATTATCAAGCATAACCAAAGTTCTTACTCCTCACCTATTGTGCTAGTGCATAAGAAGGATTAAACTTGGCACATGTGTCCAAATTATAGATTGCTCAAGTACACCATTAAAGATAAGTTTCATATTCCAGTCATTGATGATCTTCTAGATGAATTAAATGGAGCTATGAATTTTACTGAGTTAGATCTTACATCACGTTATCACCAAATTTGGAATAAGGAGGAAGATATTTGTAAGACAACATTTTGAACTCGTGAAGGTTATTATGAATTTTTGGTGATGCCATTTGGTCTTACCAATGCACCATCTACATCCCAAAGTTTGATGAATTCCATTTTTAAGAAGTTCTTGAGAAAGTTTATGTTAGTATTTTTATATTAATTTATAGCAAGACTTGGGAAGAACATTTGTAGCATGTAGTTCAACTCAAATATCATCAACTCTATGCTAAGTTGTCCAAGTGTGCTTTTGGTCTTAAGGAGGTGGAGTATTTGGGACACATAGTTTCACATGAAGGAGTAAAGGTGGACCCTAACAAAATTAAGGCTATCATGGAATGGCCTATTCCAAAAACTATTAAGAAGTTGAGAGGTTTCTTGGGATTGACAGGATACTATAGAAGATTTGTGAAGAATTATGGTCATATAGCAACACCCCTTACAACTGTATTGAAGAAGGATTCTTTTCATTGGAATGAATATGCTAATATATCATTTGAGAAATTGAATAAGGCTATGTATACAACTCTAGTGCTTTCCACTCTAGAATTCACCAAGGAATTCATTATGGAATGTGATGTTTCTAGAAATGGGTTATGAGTAGTTCTCATACAAGAAGGTCGACCAACTACTTTTGAGAGTCATCAATTAAAAGGTAAAGATCAACTCAAACCTATTTACAAGAAGGAAATGTTAGAAATCCTTCATGCAGTTAAAAAATGGAGGCCTTATTTAATGGGTCGACACTTCAAGGTTAAGATAAATCATGATAGCCTAAATTTTTCTTTTGGAACCAAGACTATCATTAGAAGAGCAATACAAATGGGTCACTAAGATGTTGGGATATGACTTTGAAATTTTATACAAGAAAGGGAAGGAAAATATTGTGGCTGATGCACTTTCCAAGAAGGATGAAAAAGATGAAGCCTTATTGTGTGCCCTTTCAATATTACAAGAAAATTGGGTGGTAGAATCCAAAGAAGAGTGGAAAAATGATGTTGCAATATGTAATCTCATCCAACAAATAAAAATTGACCCTAGTAGTTCAAATAAGTTTTGTTTAAAGAGGAATATTCTTTGGTATAAGAAGCACTTGTATCTCTACAAGAATTCTACTCTTAAACACAAGATTATCAAAGAACTACATGAGTGCCCAATTGGTTGTCATTTGAGATTTTTGAAGACATATCATCGGCTCAAGCAAGATTTTTTTTGGGAAGGGCTAAAAGGTGATGTTCAAAAGTTTGTGGTTGAATGTTTGGTTTGTCAAAGAAATAAGGGGGAAACAATTAGGACACTAGGTCTCTTGCATCCTTTATCTATTCCTAGCCAACATTGGGAGAGATATCCATGGACTTCATCACAAGGCTCCCCAAATCTAAAGGTCATATGTCATCATTGTAGTAGTTGATTGCCTTACTAAATATGCACATTTTATTGCATTATCACATCCTTTTACAGCAAGTATAGTGGTAATTTTTTTCTTGGAGAATATCCAAAAGTTACATGGTTCTTCAAACCATCTACAATCATATGGGCAAACTGAGGTGGTTATTAAATGTTTGGAAGGATATCTACATAGTTTCACTTTAGAAAAACAATCTCAATGGGTAGATTGGCTACCTCTTGTAGAATAGTGGTGCAATACTTTTTTTCATAACTCATCAAAAATGTCTCCATTTTTGGCACTTTATGGATATCATCCTCCTTCCATCAATCATCATTAAAGGTGTCACCAAGAGTTCATGTAGTGGAGGATCACTTGCTTCATCAACTACAAATACTTTCAAGACTCAAGGAGAATTTAGCTATGGCACAAAATTAAATGAAACAAGCAGTAGACCAACATCGTAGTGAAAGAAATTTTGAAGTTGGGGACTGGGTCTTCTTGAGATTGTAGCCTTATAAACAAATCTCAATGAAGCAACAACAAAAAGAATAATAAGTTGTCTCCAAGATATTATGGACCATACCAAATCATGCAAAAGGTTGTTAATGTTTCTTATAAGCTTGAGTTGCCACCAACAACAAAGATAAATCCAATTTTTCATGTTTCTAGTTTGAAGAAAGTAATTAGACAAAATATTCCTACTCAAATAGTATTACCAGAACTTCATGAAGAAGGAAGAATAATTTTGGAACTAGAGTGCATTCTTCAAACATGTATGAAGAAGTTGAAGAACTAAACCCTGACCCAATATCTCATCCAATGGAAGAGTTTACTAGTTGAAGAGGCCATATGGGAGGATGAAGAGTTCATTCAAAAGAATCCACACTTGGTAAGAGTTGAGTACAATCCTTCTTTCTATGACCTTAATATTATTGTATATAGGGTTATGAATAGTTAACTTGTGGCCATCTTAGTCCTTAATTAAGTCATGTTATCATTATTATATTATAATTTAGGTAGGTAGGTCAGCCCAGGTGTTATGAAGGGTTGTGTCTATTCAACCTATGCATAATGAGGTATGTATAGGAGGTTGTCAGTCTTATTTCATCATCATATTGTGAATTGTGTTCTCATTGGAGATATTTGGACATTGCCCCCTCAAAGTGGCCTATTACTCTCAGCTATTATCAAATATTTATATAATATTTCATATGATTTCTTCTATTCTAAAAGTTATTTCATTACATATTACTTATTGTGTTGCACCATACAAAGAGAGAAGCTAACAATGATTGAAATAAGTGATGGAATTATGTTTCCCACAGGTTAGTATATAGTTGAACCATGTATGTACATCTATTTTTTTATGAATTCAAATTTATTGACTTATTTGATTGATGTATATATATGGATATGTGTACATATATTCAGTAATTAATTAATCTATGTGATTTTTTTAAATGTGTATGCAAGTTTTGTTGTTGTACAAGGAACATATTTGAAGAAAAGTAAAGTATTTAAGAATGGGATTCATTTTACTGATCATCAACCTAATAATAAGTTATATCAGTATAATAACCATGTTATTACTATTGGTCTAACTCTTCATCTAGTCAAAGGACCTGGAATACATAAGTGGAGGATTGATATTGATGATCATGGAAACATGTTAAATGTTATTCAACAACAAGTTAACCCACTTGATATGAGCTAGTTACAACTTGTAATTTGAAATAACTCGAACATTTTGAAATTTGGTTGAACTATTTGAAATTAGAAATTTGGTTCAACAATTTGAAATTTGGTTGAAGTTAATCATTTTCAATTTTCAATTTTCAATTTGGTTGAACTAATTATATATTAATTTTACGCTTTTGTTTAAATTGTCAAGTTTAAATTGTGATTTTTAGCTAATTATAGAAATTAGGAACTTATATGCAACTAATTAGGACATGTGCCTTGAGGGGAAGAAATTTGAACACTTGTCTTAAGGGGATGAAATTAGGACTTGTAACAAATTATTTATTACTTTTACTCTTTCTTTTAACTTTTCAAGTTTAAATTTTGATTTGTAACTATTTATAGAAATTAGCAACTTATATGCAACTAATTAGGACATGTTCCTTAAAGGGAAGAAATTCAAACACTTGTCTTAAGGGGATGAAATTAGAACTTGTAACTAATTATATATTACTTTTACTCTTTCATTTAACTTGTCAATTTTAAATTGTGATTTGTAACTAATTATAGAAATTACGATCTTATATGCAACTAATTAAGACATGTTCTTTGAGGGGAAAAAATTCAATCATTTGTCTTAAGGGGATGAAATTAGGACTTGTGTCTTAAGGGGATGAAATTAAAACTTGTAACTAATTATATATTACTTTTACTCTTTCATTTAACTTGTCAAGTTTAAATTTTGATTTGTAACTAATTATATAAATTAGTAACTTATATGCATTATTAGGAATTAGGAATTATGTAACTCTATCTTTAACCCTAACCCTATTAGGAATTATGTAACTAATTAGGAATTTAATCATATCTAAATATCACTTGCATAGAACAAAATTAACCACATATGTATACATCAATTTCATAAACCAACATAATCTAACATAATAAAACATTATCCAACATAATCTAACATGTAAAAGAACATAATCCAACATGAACTTTAAACATAATCTAACATAATCCAAAATAATAGAACATTATCCAACATAATATAACATGTAAAAGAAATGTCTAGAGAATGTATATATGTAGGTCAATCATCAAACATGTATATGAACCTAAACATAAACACATGTCAAACATCATTCTCGAGTCTACAATATATGTATCAATCATCGAACAAATAATAAAAATATGTATAATTTGGATGAAATTATTAGATCAAATCATCTACAATATTTAAAAACTATAAATTTTCAACTGCAGGACTATCATTGTGACGTCTCCTCATAGCATGGTCTAAAGATTGACTATCAAGATGCTCACTAGGATGTGCTAACCCCTATATATATTCTAGAGAAAGTGGTATCAATGTACATAATTTCATATTAAATTAAATATCTTTTAAATTTACAAATTGCATGAAATTTATATATTACATTTAAAACTCACCTTTCCACTATTGACATCATAGAATAAGTCTCGATGACGTACATGATCTGACATCAAATATGGAGTAAAAAGAGGCATGTCCCCCTGTAATACATACATACATGTGCAACAAATCAAATTTAAAAATGTATAATTACAAAGGCATGATATGTATATGTGCACAAATTATTAGTTGAACAAACAATTGAAATTTTAGCATGAACAATAAAACTATAGATTTACTTATGTAGATACTGGCATCTAATAATAGTCAGACTACCTAGCATCAATCGTGTCCACCAATATATCCATTTTTTGTTGGGCTTATCTAGCTCCATCTCTACATCTATGCTAGCATGACTAGTTACTAGCACACATCCTAATAATGACGAGCCAAGTGGACTGACAAGATGGCCTAGAAGTAAAATCATCATGTGTCAACAAGTACATACATCCTATGGTCAACAAGCTAAAGTCAACATCATCAAGCTACACACCTGAACTCTAACCATGTCCTACACTAGTTGAAGGGTATATACTAGTATGCATATGTCCCTCTGTAGGAAAAGAGTGGTCAGTAGGTGGATCATGATGTGTACCATCGCCATGACCACTAGCTGATCAATCAGAGGAATGTGGCTATGGGTGTATCTCAATTCTACCATGGACATGATGTTGAACATTTGATATGGGTATGCCAAGATGCTCTGATATGAATCTATATGAATATAATAGACCCTCAGCAAGACTATTCATAGTATGTCATGTCAACACTCCAACAAGACCCTGTAAGTTATTCAGTGAAGGGATACATATTGCACCATACAAGTCTCCTAAATATGAAGCACCAAAAAATGATTTGGAATGCCAATGAGACATAAAATACTGGCCAACCTCATCACTCAAAATAGATATGATAGCTATGGCAATCTCTTTAACTCCCTAAATCACCCCCTACATTCAAGTGTTACGTAGGCCTCATCAATTGACAAACCTAATATAGGGGAAATAGTAGGTTCCCTCTCTCCAAAAATTAACCTATGTGTCTATTGTGGATGACCTGGTTTCCTATCAACTAGTCTACCACACCCCTATCCTAAATGTGATGGTAAATTGGTGTAGTTCACCACCCTACCTAAGCAAACCTCGTCATAATGTTTTCATGCAAAATAGAGTGGAATTTGATCATTATTTGGATAATGACCATGAGCAACAAGGAAGCATGGATATATAAGTGTAGCCATCTATGGATTTGTATACTTAAGGGGAGAATACCCCTTCACATAACTTTGTGGAACATAATGTGGGAAGCATTCCCTCTTTACTGTCTCTTTGGACAGTAAGCCATATACATGCTATAGTGAAAGACCTAAAGAGACCTCTCATCTCTTACTATCAAGGAAAATTTGTATACTATGTGCATAATATGGAGTAGCACCATGAATATCATCTCTAATATATGTGAGGTTGCATAAGATGCTCTCACATGTACTACTATATACACTAAAGCATGACCCACTAGCCAAGAATTCATGAAGTCTTTGAATCTCCTCGTTAATACAATCATAGAGAAAGTCCAGTGGGATACACTTCTAATATGGGGGAATAGGTCACTATTCAGGAGGACATGTTTCTTGAGAGGAATAGGTTGTTGTTGCTCAAGGGGGATAGGAGGTTGCTGCTTGGGGGGATAGGAGGTTGTTGCTCGGGGCAATAAGAGGCTACTACTTGGGGGGGATAGGAGATTGTGGATCTACCATGTGGAGGTCAATGTATATAGTATGCACACATATATAATGTGTAAACTTGAAATTTAAATTTAAATTTGACATTTAATAAACTTGAAATTTATTGTACAATGACATTTAAGAAACTTGAATTTTGTAAACATGAAATTAAACATATAATATGTGAAAACATGATACAAAAATAACATACATACTATATGTGTATTTTACATCCTATATTAAAATATCACATTTAATAAACTTGAAATTTATTTTACAATGATATTTAAGAAACTAGAATGTCGTAAACATGAAATGAACATATGTTATGTACATGTACATAGAATTTCATAAACATGAAACAAACATAGCATACATGTGTACATGTGTGTTTTACTTCATAAAAGTTTCAAATTTGAATGTTGTACATATATATATACATATATACATACATATATACATACATATATACATACATACATATATATATATATATATATATATATATATATATATACATATATATATATATATATATATATATATACATATATATATATATATATATACATATATATATATATATATATGTATGTATATATGTATGTATATATGTATATGTATATATGTATGTATATATGTATGTATATATGTATATATATATGTACAACATTCAAATTTGAAACTTTTAGGAAGTAAAACACACATGTACACATGTATGCTATGTTTGTTTCATGTTTATGAAATTCTATGTACATGTACATAACATATGTTCATTTCATGTTTACGAAATTCAAGTTTCTTAAATATCATTGTACAATAAATTTCAAGTTTATTAAATGTGATGTGTGTGTGTGTGTGTGTGTGTGTGTGTGTGTGTGTGTGTTCACCCTAATATTTAAGGTTAATATTTACTCAATAAAACCCTAATATGAACCCTAATAAAAGCCTAATCTAAACTCACTGAAAAGTGCTATCAAAACCCCAACCTTAGAAGCTTAATTGTAGTCCAAATGTAATTCTAATCAGTTAACCTAAACACTCACTCTAGAACCCTAACCATTATTTTAATTCTTCATCAATTTTTATATCATGTGTGCATGCAAAAACTTCATAAAATTGTTTCAATTAAGTCTAGATAGAGTCTAGATCACATGGGTGGACTACCTAACACATAACTAGGTTAAATATAGAACTAGATTCACTATATAATTTAATAGGTATAATGTCATGATCATGGCTAAGGTTAGGGAAATAAGTAGGACTATGGTTAGAGTTAGAGTTAGAGTTAGAGTTAGGTTTAGAGTTAATTTTAGGGTTAGGCTTAAAGTTAAAACATTAGGATTAGGTTAAGACTTATTATTAGGGTTGTATTTAGGTTTATAGTTATAATTAGTAGTACATATTATTCTTGTTACACGTACCTCATAGCATAAATTAATCTTATTAGGGTTGGCATTCAAGGTTAATGTTATATCATGATTATGGTTTATATTATAGTTAGGGTTAATTTTAGGGTTAAGGTTTAGTATTAAGATTGAGTTTAGGGTCATTATTAGGGTTTAATCATGGTATTTTCATTAAGTTAGGGTTAGGAAAATATTTAGGGCTAGGGTTAAGAGTGTGTGTTTAGATATAGTATTCTATTTTGAGTAAGATATTATGGTTAGAATTAGGGTTAGTGTTATAATTCTTTTTATAGTCATCATTAGTGTTTAATATCAGTGTGAGACTTACATTAGTGTTACGCGTAGAATTATGATTAGGTTTAGGATTTAGTGTTAAATGTTCAGTAAGTTAATATAATTAGGATTAGGGTTTAGTATTAGGATTAAGGTTTATGCTATGGTTATAGTTATGGTCAGGCATAGAGTTAGGATTGTGGTTAGGATTTAGAGCTATATCATTAGAACCATGATCAATGTTAGGGTTAATATAATGTTGAGGGATCTTTAGGATTATATTCCTAAGGTTAGTGCAAATAGATTAAATATTTTAGTTAGGATTCATATTAGGGTTTTTTAGGGTTAAGAAGTGAGGATCGCTGTAAAAATTTATAGATAGCCTTCACATCATGGTTAGGTTTAGGGATAACTTTTGGGTTAATGATATAACTTTAGATTTAGGGTCATACTAAAGTTAGAGAAATAGTTATAGTTATGGTTATGGTATAGCCTACATGACTAAGATGAAACAAATAGGATTATGGTTAAGATTTAGATTTTATGGTTATAGTTAGAATCAAGGTCAATTCTAGGGTTTATATAATGTTTAGAGTTAAGATTAGGATTAAATGTACATGAGGGTTAGCATTGTGTTACATGACATATAGGGTTAGGATTGTGGTTATATTTATTTTTTAGATTAGATTTTAGTCAAGGTTTAATTAGACTTAAGATTAGGGTGAGGACCAAGGTGAAGTTTATATTAGGGTTCATATCATGACCTAGGGTTGGAACTAATGTTAGGGTTAGTTAATTGAAATTATTATTAGGGGTAATGTGAAGATGTAAACATAGAAACACACACACACACACACACACACACACACACACACACACACACACACACACACACACACACACACATGTATATAAATATATATATATGAACTTAAATTTAAATATATTACAAGTCCACATGTGTAAATTAAAAATTTAAATGTATGTGTATATCCACAATATGTATGTATACATACATACATAAATATATATATATATATATAGACACACACACACACATACATGTACATATATGTATGTGAATGCATATGCACACATATATACATACATACATACATATATATATATACATATACATATACATATGCATATATGGGTATATATACATAAGCACATATATGTGTGTGTGTGTGTGTGTGTGTGTGTGTGTGTGTGTGTGTGTGCATATACACATGGTAGATATTTGCATATATGTACATGATATATATACATATACATACATGATATAAATATACATTAAAAAAACATATATAAAATGAAATTAAAATTATTTAAAATAGGTTAAAAAATATGGTAAATCATACCTTTATCGAAGTCTAATATTTTTGGATGCCTCTCTCTGCACTTCTGATCGAAACTATAGCCCCATTGTCAAAAATGACATGTGGGGTCATAGTGACAATATTTGAGCTTTCTATTTTATTTTTATAGTTTCGATCAAAACTAGAAAGTTCTAGACCAGGGTTAACAAACCCCATCTAGGCTTGGTAGTTTTGATAGAAACTACATAGATATTTTTGATCAAAACTATCTATGTAGTTTCTATCAAAGCTATGTGGCACAAAAAGTCTCTAGTGAAAGTTGAAGAATTATTTGTTTAGATAGAAGTTAAATAGTTTTTATTGAAACTTTAATAATACTTTCTATCAAAACTAATAAAAGGAAAATTGGTTGTTGTGCAATTTTGGAGGAATTTCTTCCTTCAAAGAAGCATAACCCACTATTATGGGTTCACCTTGATAGTTGTGAAGTGTAAGAAAACTTGCAACAAAAAATATAATCATTTCCACATAACCCATAATAGATATGAAATAATAATGCAATTAAAATCCACATGCAAGAGAATAAACAACATACCCACACAAATGTGACACAAGATATGCCTTGGGAAATCTTCATTAAGGGAAAAATTTAGCCTCCAAAAGAATCCATCATCATTTATTATTCAACAAAAATAACATTGCAATACAACCATGGAAGCCTTCAAATCCACGTGAACAAGTATTAATCCACACATCTCATGCCATGCTTCCAACTTTTACAAATGCTTCCTTGGCTAGCCTATCAAGCCTTTTCTTTCTCAACTCTTTCCTTTTTTTCCTTTTATCTTGTCTCGACAAATATCCTTGTGGTTTCTTATATAGTAGCAAGTCCCACAAAAATACCAACTAGTATTACATAAACCATGTGCTAAAACCATGTACTGCCTAAACCATTGACCCCACATTTAATATTTAACATTTAATTCTTTCCCCAATACAAATATTATCACAATGTTATAATACAACTCATCAAGTATATTCCATGGGAATATTTACATGTTGGACATTCAACTAGGTGCTCCTAGGTGCAACATTACATAATAATACAATATAATATAATAATATTATGAAATGTGTTCAACAACCATAATCTCAACGATCTCCCACTTGTTGTATACATTTCATAGGATTAATCCATAGCCACATAAATGAACAAGGGAACAATCCCTCCTAGCACATCCACCATCATGGATCAAAGTACACCATATGCTCTATCGTGGTATTCCAAACAAAATCAAAGTATCCAACATCTTGAACATGAATGATCCCATCTCCTATTATGCTACTACCATTGGACATACATAGAATCCATCCAAAGAGAAAGCCACCCAACCTATCACATAAGAATCATAAAATTTTGTACCAACTAAAATGTCAAGCACAAAAATCTTATCCAAAAAGTAATCACATGTATCTGTAGTTGTCAAATATCCATAGCTGAAATGGCACCCACAACAAGTACCAACCCATTCAACTATCCATAGCTCAAAAGGTATACAAAGTGAATCTCACATCATCAACATATCCAATCTATAGCTGCAATACAACTCTCACAATAAATACTTGCCACATATATACCACGAAGCTCCCATTGCAAAAGATAATTTCAAATCTATAACCAATCCATACATAACATCTCAAAGAAGTGAATCCATGTAGTATCAAGGACATCCACAATAGATAAACACATCACCTACAAGAACAAATCTCATAAAAAGTCCCTAACACTCTCTCAAGTTCTCCACAACAAACAAAGGAAGAGATAAAGAAATACTTATGTCAGCTCTCACATGACAAAAATGAACACAAACTAGTGATCATGATCTCCAACCAATCTCAAATCCAATGTAAGTGGAACTGAACATCCAAGAAGATAAACAAGACCAAAGAGAAACCATGCAAATGATAACATGTATCATGTCCTTCTACACACACCTCTAGATGTAAATTGTCCCAAGTAAGATATCCTCCATAAAACCCCAACCAAGAAGCCAAAATAAAACCCAAACCATACCATTTAATTAATCATGGATGTAAGCCTCTCACAAGAAGATCAAACTCATAAACCATTCCTAAACCAAGGAATAACCATTCCTAATCCAAGTAATATGCCCAATATAAAATAATCTCCCAAAATCAACAAGCATAACCATCTCTCAAATGATACCTCTAATACTAACTCATGTACCACAACTCAAGATTCATGTCAATGAAAGATAAACATAAATATACTACACCTGAGAGAAATAATGGACTATAGCTCTCAAGTAGTAAATTGCCAAGTAGACCAAGAGTGGGGAATGAGAATTCTTATCAAGATATCCAAGCGTCCAACTAGGAATCATCTAAGAATAGTCTCCTCTCAAGTCCATATTAGGTAAATTCCCCTCAAATTTCTTGTTGAATCTATAAATCATCCCAACAAATACTTCTCTAATAAAAGATAAATCAACATCACCATCATCTCTAAGTATCCATGAGCACCTGTAACTATTCAATCCATGCAAACTCCAAATGAAACATAGAAATATCATGAATTATCAAACAAATGATCAATTTACTCAATACCAAGAAACTCAACCAAGATCAATGTCAAAGTTCCAACCATGGCCTCAAGAACATAAACATTTCAACATGACCTAAACTATCTTAACCAAAGAGATAACATGCTCCATATGAACATACTATAATATGTCAAAAATCTAAATGTGTATCAAGAGTATACCATGACATAATAATGAAACCATCCTAATAGGTCAAGGATAACATGTCAAATTAAAGCATAAACCACACCTCTACCAAAAACTTCATGAGTACTCAAGATGAAACCATCTCCCATAGCATGAAGAAAACCATCTCCACATACCATGAAGAACTATCTCCACACACTATGAAAATAGCCAAGAACCTCATGAGTCCCCAAGATCAATGCATCTTCACACACCATGAAGATAACAAGTAAACCATGCAAATGTCAAAGACGCTTCTGCAATAACTTCTGCAATAACCGTTACGGTTGAAAATATTTTGGCCGTAACCCCTCTAAATATCACAAATGGTGATACAGGTTTGTGCTTTCACCCCATCAATTTAATGATAGGATCTTGTCTAGGAGTGAGTGTTGACCATTTTGAGGTCGGCCTTTCTTTATGTAATGTTCTAGAATCTTCTTTAAGCCATTTTGGCAAGTATAAGTAGAGGTATTTGGTTTAGTCATAGGGTACATAATAGAAGAGAGAATTTAGGAGGAAGAGGGACTTAAAGAGTCCAGAGTAGTGGTTGCAAATTTGAAGTTATATTTTCTATCTGGCCAAAACACTAAAGGCCTTATAGCTAGGCATGTATGTTGATAAGTTGATAAATCAATAAAGTATTTTTTTCTCTCTCCTTGGTGTTATTCTCTCTATTATTATATTAATTATTTGATTAATGAATAGACACATCCCATCAAGGGACATGTCTATTCATTTCCTATTCTCAATATAAATATAAGGGGATGTTGCATTTGGAAGACACATACCAAATACATGGTAGTGTTATCACACTTGTAGTGATCCTTGAAAAATTTAACATGGTACCAAAGCATTCTTAGGATTGTGATATTTATGAGCAATGCAATGTATACTTTTGAATGTAATAGGAGATAAGTCGATCTGTGTTGAGCTATAATTATTATTCAATGGATACTCTAACAAATAATGCCTCTGAAAAATGCAATGACATCACAGGCATACAAATATATCAAATGGAAGTATCATAAATTATTTTCATACATAGTTAACTATTATGCAAAACACAACATTAGATAAATGCATGGCGTGGGGAATTCTTGATAGAGATTTTTTATACAGATGTCCTAATGAATAGGACTACGAGACATGCAAGCATACACAATGCCTCAGTGAGGTGTGGTTTCATGGGTTGAAATTGTCCTTGGATATAAATAGATTTAAATCAAATCTTTGAAATAATTTATGGATACTCATCAGATACTCATGTGTGAATATCAAATGTCATAGGCATCAAGTATTTGATAGTCTATGCTACAACTATATATTCTACAATGACATTAACTATTCTCTCTACCTGTGTAATACAAAAATTTATTTAACATACAAAAAATATTTTATAAAAGACTCATATATAGGGTGGTCTCTATGGATTCACTTTTAACCATCCTCCTATATATCTATAAGTATGCAGAGATTGCACAAGTGTTACGAAATGGAGACCACAATAGGGCTATCAATAATTGACCTCCAACCATAGGATAAATCCTTAACCAATGAGCCAACAAGTTGGATTGAAATTAGTCAGCGAGGTCAAATCACATGGTGAGTCAAATAGAACATTTATTGACTTATTATAATAAGATAGACGGGTAACTACACCAAGTTGTGGTGCCAAAATGGGGGTATAAGTGGACACCTTTTTTCTGAGATCAGCAATTTCTAAACTTCAACAAGAATTTGAAGATAGTTA
Organism: Cupressus sempervirens; assembly: GCA_028749045.1. Classification (NCBI taxonomy): domain Eukaryota; kingdom Viridiplantae; phylum Streptophyta; class Pinopsida; order Cupressales; family Cupressaceae; genus Cupressus; species Cupressus sempervirens. The sequence goes on from CM053792.1 coordinate 217,941,664, forward strand.
TGATCAAAATTTTAAAATATAACAAAAAAAAAGTAGTAGTCCTTTGAATCTAGTTTCTAAATTACTAAAAAAATTCAAAATGGTTTAGTTTTAGGTCCTCAAAAAAGGAGGCTATAGAAAGTGGTACTGTTTATTCCAAAAAAACATAACACAGTACAAAGTGTGACCCCCCTAAAATTTTAACTATTTTTTAAAATTCTTTAATCGCTTTGGTCAAAAGTTACCTAACACTATGTAGTTGATCCTAGATTTTTCTAGTAATTTTATAATGTATGTTTTTTTTTAATTTTCTAATTAGACACATCCCAAAAATGTGAAATATCTATGTGCTCCCCCTAGAAATGATTGAAAACTAATCTAAAATTAAAACTTCTTTTTTTCAAAGCATGTAGAATGGAGTCTAGTTTCTAAAACATTAAGTTGTGAAATTTGATGAATGAGCTAAAATCTAAAGCCCAATTAGTACATGTTGGTTTTTGACAAAAAATGGACATACATTCAAAAAGAATTATAGTTGAAAGGCTTGAAATAGTTTAAATAAAAAATAAATTATATGGTTATATAGCTAACACAAGACCTACCATGTCATGTAACCTGATTTTATCAATGCTCAACCATGAGGAAACTTGAAGGAGAGCACATAAGAAAAATCAATCATTTTTTGTATATTTGTAGCAAAACACATCTCAGACTAGTTTACAGACTCCAAACCTTTGGGTTGGATCCCCAAGGAAAAACTAAGCCTTAGGCTTGGTAGAATTCAAAGCTTTAAATAGCACATGTGTGCTATAGTGCTTATGCGCTATTTAAATCTTTTTAAAATTTGAGTCTTGATAGTGTGTGCGCACTTTAGTGCGTACATGCTTTAGAGTACATGTAGTATTAAGACCTAAATAGTGTGTAGAGAGAGAAGGAGAGAAGTAGAGCAAGAACGAGACAAAGAGAGGAGAGGCAGATGAGAGTGTGTTTGTATGTGTGTGTGTGAGAGAGAGAGAGAAGGTAGGGATGGGAGAGGGGAGAGAAAGGGTAGGGGATGGGAGAGGGGAGAGAGACAGTAGGGGATGGGAGAGAGAGGAAGTGTGAGAGAGAGTATAGGGGGTGGCAAAGAGAGTACAAGATGGGAGAGAGAGATTGTGAGTAGGAGATGGGGGAGAGAGAGAGAGAGAGAGTAAGCGATGGGAGAGGGAGTGGGAGATGGAGAGCGAGAGAGAGAGAGAGAGGATGATGGGATTGTGTGTGAGAGGGAGAGAGAGAGAGTAGGGAATGGAAGAGGAGAGAGAGAAAGAGAGTGGGATGGGAGTGTGTGTGTGTGTGTGAAAGAGAGAGACTAGCGGATGGGAGAGGAGGGGAGAGAGAGTAGCCTAAGAGAGAGAGTAGCCCGGATGAGAGAGACAGTAGGCGGTGGGAGAGGGAGTGGGAGAGGGAGAGAGAGGGGGGGATAAGAGTGTGTGTAAGAGAGAGAGTAGCGCATGGGAGAGAGTGTGAGAGTGTGTTAGAGAGTAGGGGTGACAAAGAGAGTAGGGTATGGGAGAGAGAGTGTGAGAGTAGGGGATGGGAGAGAGAGAGTAGAGAGGGAGAGAGAGAGTGAGAGAGAGTAGGTTGTGGGAGAGGGAGTGGGAGAGGGAGAGAGAGAGGGGGATGGGAGAGGAGAGAGAGGGGGGGATGGGAGTGTGTGTGTGTGTGTGAAAGAGAGAGAGTAGGGGATGGGAGAGGGGATGGAGAGAGTATCCTAAGAGAGAGAGAGAGAGAGTAGGGGATGGGAGAGAGAGTGTGAGAGAGAGTAGATAGTGGGAGAAGGAGTGGGAGAGAGAGAGGGGGGATGGGAGTGTGTGTAAGAGAGAGAGTAGGGGATGGGAGAGAGAGTGGGGGTGGTAGAGAGAGTATGGGATGGGAGAGAGAGAGTGAGAGTAGGGGATAGGAGAGAGTGTGAGAGTGAGAGAGAGTGGAGGCAAAGAGAGAGTACAAGATGGGAGAGAGAGAATGAGAGTAGCGGATGGGAGAGAGAGTAGGTGGTGGGAGAGGGAGTGGGAGAGGGAGAGCAAGAGAGAGAGGGAGAGAGGAGAATGAGAGTGTGTGAGTGAGAGAGAGAGTATGGGATGGGAGAGGAGAGAGAGTGGGGATGGGAGAGTGTGTTTGAGTGTGTGTGTGTGTGTGAAAGAGAGAGTGTAGGGGATGGGAGAGGGGAGAGAGAGAGAGTAGCCCAAGAGAGAGAGAGTAGGGCATGGGAGATAGAGAGTAGGTAGTGGGAGAGGGAGAGGGAGAGGGAGAGAGAGGGGATGGGATTGTGTGTAAGAGAGAGAGTAGGGGATGGGGGAGAGAGAGTGTATGTGTGTGTGAGAGAGAGAGATACTAGGGGATGGGGGAGAGAGAGAGAGAGAGAGAGAGAGAGAGTAGCTAGTGGGAGTGGGAGAGGGAGTGGGAGAGGGAGAGCGAGTGAGAGAGAGTAGGGGATGGAAGAGGGGAGAGAGAGAGAGAGAGAGAGAGAGAGAGAGAGAGAGAGAGAGCGAGAGAGAGAGATGGGGGATGGAAGTGTGTGTGTGTGAAAAAGAGAGTAGGGGATGGGAGAGGGGAGAGAGAGTAGGGGATGGGAGAGAGAGAGTAGGTGGTGGGAGAGGGAGTGGGAAAGGGGGAGAGAGGGGGGATGGGAGTGTGTGTAAGAGATAGAGTAGGGGATGGGAGTATGTTTGAGAGATCTAAAGAGTAGGGAATGGGAGAGGAGAGAGGGAGAGGGAGGATGGGAGTGTGTGTGTGTGTCTGTATGTGTTAAAAAGAGAGAGTAGGGGATGGGAGAGGGGAGAGAGAGAGAGAGTAGCCCAAAAGAGAGAGAGAGAGAGAGTAGGTGTAATGCCCCACCAAGGGATCCAAAAGAATTAACCTAAAGTTTTACTAAGTTTGCCAAAGATTTTTTTTTTAAAACAAGAAAGATAAATCATTCACATCAATCACATGGTAGCGGAAGAAATAACATACAATCAACTGTAAACATACATAACAGGTTACACTCCTTAAGGATCCCAAGACATTGAGTCACATTTAAATTAATTAATTCTAAGTCTAACAACTACCACATCTACATGAAAGAATAATTAGAAAGTCCAAAGTCCACAATATACGTTTGTTCTGAATGCCTCTTGGCAAATGAAACTGGGAATGCTCAATCATCCACTATATATGTCATAGGGTATGAAAGGCTTAAAAGAATATACATATGTAAAAATAGAAATACATCATCCTCCACGAATCCATGATACAAAGTATAGTAAAATAAATGAAACTAATAACATACATGGTACATCTATCCATCGTAAAGATATAACATCATAAAACACAACTAACTAAATGTGTGGTTCCTCCCAACCGTCAATAGCATCATTAGACCATTGTGGGTCCTAGCCATCCCCCATGTGTAACATCCCAAGTCACCAATAAGATCGTCGGTACTATAGTAATAGGGTTGTCACTACTAAACATACTACAACATAACCATAAGGAAATCTAACATGCTAACCATCAATATAAAGAAATGCATCAGCAAATAATATCACCTAATCATGATAAATAAGCATCCCAAGAAGCTCCAGCCACAGTGACTATGGACGGATCTCAATGGTAAGAGTGAAAAAGCACTACCACCCAATCGCGTGGAACTTAAATGGCCCACTCCCACCGCACTAAGGAGATAGTCTCAAGTCCCAAACAAGATATCAAATCACATAAAAAAAATACTCTCTAAGTCCAAGAAATCCTAAAAGTGATCTAACTCAAAGGTTCCAACACATAGATTGACATCTAGACCCAGAGGCACACAAGACACATAGGAAACCTACTATGCAAGTAGGAAAGTGTCATCACACAAATCACATTGGAAGTTACCCAAGCAATCCCTTAGGAATCTCATGTCCCCAGTGATCCTGTGGCCACTAGTATCCTCTCATACTAACGAGGCATACCATAGAATGCAAAGTCATAACCAAGCTGCATTCTCTCTACCCCATCCTAGTCTATACTAGCACTCGAAGCATGGGAGAGAACATACAATTATCTTATTAGGTTCATTTTAATCCCCATTTAGTGTAACAGTTATCACTTATTAAAATCAACTTACAATGAGTCATTCCCAAAGCCACTTAGGGCCCCCGTCCCCCATTGCAAGCCACTTCCTAACACTACACATAGATAACCTACCCTAGGCTCAAGAAATCACTGCAGCCCTATACAAGCGACTAGAAAGCATCAAAAGATAAGCCACAAAATCACATCAGTTCTCCATAGCAACTAAAAAGCATCAAATGATAATTATAATGATCATAATAGTTCTCTATCAGCAACTAAAGGCATCAATGATAAATCACAATATCCAACAATTCTCCAACAAGCAACCAGAAAGCATCCCAAAATAATACTAATTGAAGACTCCAAAATGGTCAAGTCAAACATGTCACAACATGACATCATTAAGAACAAATAATCCAAAACATCTCAATCCTCTCAAAGCAACTAGAGAGAAAATCAAATATAACTGATCGATGACTCAAAAATGGTTAAGTTAGGTATCTCATAAACATACACCTCAGCTTCACACAAGTAGACTGGAAAGCAATAACAACCAGTAAATACAAACATGTCATAGAGCATACTTAATCACCTCACCATGGTTGGGTTAAGAAATATCGAGACCAAATCATCATATTATCACAACCGCATAACCCCCGAGCCTCTGGTAACAACCTATAACTAGTCAACAATCTAGTTAATCCCAAAAGCATAGACAATACAACAAAATAGTACAGTTTCATAGTTTGGGTTTTATTTGAAATACACAATAAGGTTTAAAAGTAAAGTTTCAGTTTGCATTTCAATGTATGTTTCAAGTGTATAGGATTTTCAGTATTACCCTTATAATTTAACCTGATCATATATTCAACCCATAAATATAAAGTTACCCTCATGTTTAAAGTCAAATTTCCTAATAGAATAATCTAAGGATAATCTTTTTATTTATCTAAGTGATAAAAGTATCAGTTATTGATTTTAACTAAAATACTTACAATTTTATTAAAATCAAAATTAAATAAATCTGCATCTCTATTCTAAATAATTTCCATTATCTAAATAAGTCAATTAGATCAAATTTAATAAAGTTATTTAATAGTTATTCATAAAATAACTCGATAAATAACATTTAATTAATCATTAAAATTTAAAATGACTAATAAATTTAATGATGATCAGCAACTATATTAATATATTTTTAGTTATTAATTACTTAATAATTAACAATACTATTTAATAAAAATTATTAATAACTAACATAAACTATATTAAATTTCATTAACTATTAATTAAACTAACAATTATTAAAATTACTATTATTAAAAACATTATTAACAATCTAAAGTTACCATATATAGTATAATATAAATATTATTATTTATAATAAAACAAAATAAAACAAATAAAACATATGAATAAGCTGTACAGTTAGCCTTAAAGGTTGTCGCAGGCTTTAATGTCGTAGGCATAAAGCCAAACCATGCAGCTATTTAATACCCCACCATAGGTATCTCTATGATTTCGCAAGGTAGTAAGGAAAAAAGGTAAGTGGGGTGCTATGTTATGTTATTTTTTATATATATATATATATATTTATTTATATTTTTTTTATTTTTCTTTTTTTCTTTTTTTTTTAAATTTTATTATATATATTTTTTAAATGTATAAACTTTTTTTATTATTATAATTTGTTTTAAAATTGTATTTTATTTAACCTTTTCAAAACTCCCTTCAAATACTTGATTTTATATATATATATATATATATATATATATATATATATATATATATATATATATATATATATATATATATATATATATATATATATATATATATATATATATGATTTTATTATTATTATTATTCTTTTATTATTATTATTATTTATAATTGTTTTCTACCTTAACGTGATATAGAAAATATTATTAAGCGTCCAAATTTTTTTTCCAACTTAGAATTTTCTTTTTTGAATTTCAAAATTCTTTTCCAATTATCTAATTGAAAGATTTGATTAACCTTTTGAATTTCTAAATAAAATTTTCTTTTGTTTCGACCCCTCCCAGATTAAATACAATTTTCTTTTACCTACAAATGAAGGTTTCAAATTGATTTATTAAATCCCTATATACAGATGAAATTGAACAACAAAAGATTCAGGATGAAGAATTGACAGATTCATATAATGAAATATGAGAAGACAAGTTTTCATAATCACGAAGTAGACAGGAATATCAAATTACATAATTCAAACAATGATCAAAACACAAGACCCTACCTAAACTTGATGCTAACACACAATCCCTGAAAACTGTGAGAGAATTCGCTCCTCTTCAAGAACTTTTCTCTGAAAATCTTTCCTAGAATTCTCCTTCTAAAATTCGCTTCCAAAATTCATCTCCCAAAATTCCTCTTCCAAAATTCGTGTACAAAATTCTTTTTTCCTCGAAAATGAACCTTCTAATTGTGATAGCGCGTTCTCTCTCATTAAATCAGGGAACAAATTGTATGTTCACTTAGGAGAACTCCATGCTTACAAGACTCAACTCCAAATTAATCTTCCTTTAACTTTTCTTTTATCTTTTCATGCACGTTAAGTGAATTATTAAATTACTTTATTTAATATTCACTTAACTTCTATTTTTAATTAATTTATTACTTTTAATCCCATGCACACTTTATGAAATTAAAATAATATTATTATACTTATTTTATCTTTTAATTAATTTTCTTCTATTTTCAACTCATGCACACATCATGCAATCTAGAATCTTTTTAATAATTTAATATTTTTTCATTTCTTAATTTATTTTAGAAATTTAATTGATAAAATATTTATTAACTTAAATAAAAATAATATTTAGCATTTATTTAAAAATGAACTCTAAATATATTATTATTAAATTAACTAAATATTATCACGTTCTAAATTTAGACTTATAACTTTATCCCCAAATTTAATTCTTTCTTATTTAATTAATTTCTCAATTAAATAAATATAGTTAAATATTAAAATATCATAATAATTTTCCATTAAATTAAATCATTAATTTAATCTTTTAATTAGACTTAATTAATAGAAAATACACCAAAGACTCATAAAGCAACATACAAAAACCCATCATAGAAAAACACATACAAAATCAAACTAAAGGGTTATAATCATGAATTAACATCATTTGATGCATTCAGAGGGTACTTGACTCGGATACTTGTCCTAATTTTAAATTAGGAAAAATGGCTTAAAGGGTTGGGATTTGGACTTAAGAATTTATCTCCCCTCTCTTACCATTGAGATAATGCGATAGGGTATACTCATCCTGGCAATTCAGGGAAGTCGATACCCAGTACTTGCAACTTGCATATAATCCATGAATGTACAAGCACAATATCTACTAAGCTAAATAGGCAATGGCAAGAAGTGGTGCATCGTGTAGCTCCTGACTAGCAAGTGACTACGACTCCCTTCCTTAACCACATCAGAAACGCCATATATAAAGAAAACAAACACACACACCATACACATGTAGTATGGGGTAAGTATCCATAAGAAAATACATGTGATAATAAATCATCTAACTAATCATCATCAATAACTGAAAACATTGTATGATCATCATGCATATATGAAATATAGAGTACCAAGTAATCTCATTATAAAAATCAATTGCATCTGAAACAATAACTAATAAACTCAAATTAATGCTACTAATCATAAGCATAAAACAGGCCTAAAAGAGTTCGACAATGATAATAGAAATGCAAACTAGGGGTAGGCACTATAGTAGGGGATGGGAAAGAGAGAGTGTGTGAGAGAGAGAGTAGGTGGTGGGAGAGGGAGAGAGAGGGGGGATGGGAGTGTGTGTAAGAGAGAGAGTAGGAGATGGGAGAGAGTGTGAGAATGTGAGAGAGAGAGTAGGGGGTGGCATAGAGAGAGAGAGAGTACAGGATGGGAGAGAGAGAGAGAGAGAGAGAGAGAGAGAGAGAGAGAGCGAGAGTAGGGGATGAGAGACAGAGTAAGTGGTGGGAGAGGGAGTGGGAGATCAAGAGTGAGAGAGAGAGAGAGAGAGAGAGAGAGAGAGAGAGAGAGAGAGAGAGAGAGAGAAGAGGATGAGAGTGTGTGAGTGTGAGAGAGAGAGTAGGGGATGGGAGAGGGGAGAGAGAGAGTATCCTAAGAGAGAGAGTAGGGGATGGAAGAGAGAGAGTAGGGGGTGGGAGATGGAGTAGGAGTGGGAGAGAGAGAGAGAGGGAAGATGAGAGTGTGTAAGAGAGAGAGAGTAGGGGATGGAAGAGAGTGTGAGAGTGTGAGAGAGAGTAGGGGGTGGCAAAAAGAGTATGAGATGGAAGAGTGAGAGTGAGAGTAGGGGATGGGAGAGAGAGAGTGAGAGAGAGTAGGCATTGGAAGAGGGAGTGGGAGAGGGAGAGTGAGTGAGAGAAAGTAGGCAATGAGAGAGGGAGTGGGAGAGGGAGAGCAAGAGAGAGAGAGTAGAGGATGGGAGAGAGAGTGTGAGAGAGAGAGTAGGCAGTGAGAGAGGGAGTGGGAGATAGAGAGTGAGAGAGAGGGGGGGATGGGAGTGTGTGTCTATGAGAGAGAGAGAGTAGGGGTGGGAGAATGAGAGAGAGAGAGTAGGGGATGGGAGAGAGAGTGAGAGAGAGTGGGCAATGGGAGAGGGAGAGCTAGAGAGAGAGAGAGTAGGGGATGGGAGAGAGAGAGAGAGAGAGAGAGAGAGTAGGTAGTTGGAGAGAGAGTGGGAGAGGGAGAGTGAGAGAGAGGGAGAGTGAGAGAAAGAGTAGGGGATGAGAGAGAGAGTAGGTGATGAGAGAGGGAGTGGGAGAGGGGGGAGAGGGGGAGAGAGAGAGAGAGAGAGAGAGAGAGAGAGAGAGAGAGAGAGAGAGAGTAGCAGTGGGAGAGGGAGTGGGAGAGTGAGAGTGAGAGAGAGGGGGGATGGGAATGTGTGTAAGAGAGAGAGTAGGGATAGGAGAGAGAGTGAGAGAGAGAGTAGGTGGTGGGAGATGGAGTGGGAGAGGTAGAGTGAGAGAGAGTGGGGGTTGGGAGTGTGTGTCTATAAGGGAGAGTAGGGGATGGGAGAGGAGAGATAGTAGGGGATGGGGGAGAGAGAGAGAGAGAGAGAGAGAGAGAGAGTAGGTGGTGGGAGAGGGAGTGAGAGAGAGAGTAGGGGATGGGAGAGAGAGTAGGTGATGGGAGTGGGAGTGGGAGAGGGAGATAGATAGAGAGAGAGTAGCGGTGGGAGAGGGAGTGTGAGAGGGAGAGAGAGAAAGAGAGGGGGGATGGGAGTGTGTGTAAGAGAGAGAGTAGGGGATTTGAGAGAGAGTGAGAGAGAGATAGTAGGGGATGGGAGAGGGAGAGAGAGAGAGAGAGAGAGAGAGAGAGTAGGTGGTGGGAGATGGAATGGGAGAGGGAGATAGATAGAGAGAGAGAGTAGGGGATGGGAGAGGGGAGAGAGAGTGAGAGAGAGTAGGGGATGGGAGAGGAGAGAGGGTGAGAGAGAGTACAAGATGGGGGAGAGAGAGTAGGCAGTGGGAGAGGGAGTAGGAGAGGTAGAGAGAGAGAGAGTAGGTAGTGGGAGATGGAGTAGGAGAGGGAGAGAGAGAGAGTAAGGGATGGGAGAGGAGAGAGAAAGAGAAAGAGCAGGGGATGGGAGATGAGAGAATGAGAGAGAGTAGGGGATGGGAGAGGAGAGAGAGTGAGAGAGAGAGTAGGAGATGGGAGAGAGAGGGAGAGAGAGTAGGCAATGGGAGAGGGAGTAGGAGAGGGAGAGCGAGAGAGAGAGAGAGAGAGTAGGGGATGGGAGAGGGGAGAGAGCAAGATAGAGTAGGGGATGAGAGATGAGAGAGAGAGTGAGAGAGAGAGAGAGAGAGTAGGGGATTGGGGATGGTGGGATAGACAGAGATTATTTTTCACATAGTGCATATGACCTTTATAATGCATACGCACTATCTAAAAACACCAAAAAATGGTCATAAAGTGAGTTTGGGTCCCTCCTAATCCATATGCTACTTTTTGTTTGTTGTGTATTCTATTGTTTCGATAGATAACATGGGTTTCAAGCTATTGGAAGTTAGCAAACACTAATTGAAGGCTTTTTGAACATTCTTTGATTCTGTTTGAAGCTAGCAAACACCAAATTCAATCATTGGATATGTTATTTGAAGGCTTTTTTAATATTCTTTCTATAGAAAAGGTTAGTGCAATCCTTTCTAAATATTCTTTCTTGTTATATAGAGACAAATTTTATTATAATTTGAGATGTTTAAATATATAGTGAATTCATTAAAATTTGTATGTTTGAATGAATTATTATTTGGAAATGGTTATAAATTTGACAAGTTGTTTAATATATCTTGTGTATTCATTGAAATAATTGTAATTTGTATATGTATTTGAATGATTTGTAATTTACAAATTGTAAGTAATTCAGATCACTAGTAAATTTAGGGCTAAATTTCAACGTGAAAAGGTCACAATTTCGACAAGAGTAGGTCAATAAAGCCACAAAACTTGCTATCGATCTTTTTTGGTCAGTTTTCCACCACATTCTTTTTGAGTCACAATTTCAACTTCATAAAGGTGGAATTACCAACATGAATTTCATCGATTTCTCTAGTCAACCTGAACTCTTATTTCCTCATTTGCGAGTGCAGGTGGTCGCAATTGCAATGTAAACCTACATCAATTTGGTGTTTGAATTTTGAACAAAACCCCTTACTTTTCTACGTTGGTGCCATACTTGCAATGTCAAAGGCAACTAGTTTGGTGTCGCAATTGAGACCAAGATATGTAGAAATTTTGATGCGCTGTCCCAATTATTTTGAAAGCTTTTCTCTCACAGGAGCCTTCAAAACTACACAAAACTTGATTCTAAAGTGTAATTGCTTGATGCATGAGAGTCAGGGTATCATGCATATTTCTACCTCCACACCATTTTTTTGTTCATCAAATGATTTATTTTATACAAAACAATGGGAAGGAGGAAGAAATGTGCACGATATCCTGTTTCCACCGAGCAATTATGCTTTACAACTCAAATTTTGTGGAGTTTAATTAGAAGGCTCCTATGAGAGCAACACCTTTGCAATAACAATCCCAATCACATCATCATAAGAGTGCATATATAACTATAACTATAACTATGTCTAAAACCAACATAATTTACAAATATCCACAATTCAAATATTATCCCTTGATGTTTTCTTTAATGCAAAGTTTTAAGTCAACTATGTTATCACCCTGGATGTAATACCAAACTATCATTAGGCTAAAGACTACAGCAAGATTTACGATTTACAAATGCAAGGAGAACTACCCAAGCAAAGTAGAAAATGACATGAAAAGTTAACAATCTATCAATTAACAATCTAGATGAAATATTTCTAGCGATTAAACTATACATTATAAAAACAAAAAAATTGCCTTAAAATTGACACCTCACCAATTGTTCATTTGTATCCGTAATGGCTTCACAAAAGTTGAAAGCTTACGATTAGTCAAGAACACAAAAGGTGCTCGTAGTTCAGCTGCATCAATAAAACTAAAGTAGTTCAGTTGCACGGTGAGGGCAAGAGACTATCAATATCAATTGTGGAGTTGCAGATAGGTAAGCAATAAACATAAAAAGGTAGTAAAATATTTTAATAGCAATTGTGACCTTCATAGTTTTTCTTAGTAGTTTTGGGTCATTAAATTGGATAGAAATTGATAGTAAAATGTGAAAGAGAACACACATAATGTCACATCAAAATAATTTTGCATCCTACATATGAGTATGCATCAAAACTAAATTTTTACCTCCTCAATCTATCTATATCAATAAAGAAATAAGACATTTTTGTAATACAAAATTCTTGAACCCTATTCCACTGTAATCTTTCAAACTTGCAAAATAAAACAAAAGCCATAAGAACTAAAATAAAATGATTTATTTCTAACAAACTATCATAGATGCTTTGTATATACCTTAGGACATGATACAAGCTGTTTCACAAGCAACACTTAACATTCCAATTTTTTTCTTGTTTACTAGAGTGATGATAAAATATATGCAAAGTAGAAATAGTGCAGCATAATAGATGATTAGTATCTACAATTTTTAATACTAAAAATTATAAAGAATGTAATACTCACAAGTGTCACTGCCTAAGAGAATGCAACCCAAGTTTATCATGATCTCTGTAGCATTCATTGCATTGGGAATATCATACTTATTTGTAAACACCAGTAACACTACATCTCATAGTTCATCTTGCAAGAACAAGAAACTTAAATGATAAAAAAAAATCCACGGATAACATGAAAATAATTGTTAAAAGAATGAGGCCAATTTTACACATAATAACCAAAGTTTCCCTGAGAAAGACATGAAATTTTCTTGATCCATTTTCCAATTGTGTTTATACAACCCTAAAAATTAACTTTGATAGTTCTAACTAATTATTGTTGGAAGGATTTTATTTTCTTCATCAAACGAGTGTATATTGTAGTCTTGGCTTCTTGTATTTTTCAAGATAGTATCATTACTCATCTAGTATTGTTCAATCTGAAAGGATGATATTGATATGTTTTTTTTCTATAACAACAAAAATAAGGGGTTGTTAACCTTTACACAAACAAGGGATGAAAGCATAAACATAGGGCATCAACAACACAACAAAAAAAAACCTCTTCCTATGCACTTGGACAAAAGTCTAAGCAACGTTATTGTTAGGATTGCAACAAAGGAAACCCCACTATAACCTATCAACAAGGCCCAAGAGTGATTATTTAAGAGTCAGCATTATCATTAGAATTTCATTCAAAACATAAGTGGAAGTAGTAACTTCAACAACATAGGCCACAAGGCTAGCGGACATTGCACCTGAAATACGGTCTAACATCCAAAATTGTGACAAGAATGGAGGTGATAGAAGTCTAGTTCAAACCAACAACATGAGAAGCATCAATATAATCAAAAAAGGTTTCTTCTTCATTAGAAAATAAGTCCTCAAAAGGAAAATCTAAAACAAAATCATAAGCTCTAATTTTCAAATGGTCATTTTTCACGGCCCTCCATCAAGTGACATCACCTATCCAACACAAAATGGCAATCATTAGGCATGTATCCTATAGAGATGCAATCTCTACAACAAAATGGAAAACCCTCATATTCAATGCTTCACCCATGGCCTCTCATCAACCATGATTGAAGTGGAGAGATCTCTATTTCAACTAGAATACAAACATAGAATAACCCAAAATTGTACTAGATCCATCCAATTTTAGGAACTGGCAAAGGGAATTTTCAATGGCCTCAAGAAAAACAACTCACAAAAGTGAAATGAAGATGAGGAAGGAAAACCCAAACATAAATCACATAGGTATAGCTCAATGTCACCAAACATTAGGGACTTCAAAGAATTAGTCACCCAACAGTGTAAATCTTAGAGGCACTAGAGACTCTAAGAATTTATAGACCATACTTCTGCATTGATAAAAGTCCATGTTATCACCACAAAATAGGACAAAATTTGCATAAGACTTGACAGCCCAAGCATAGCTCCTTCAACCAAAATTTGACAGACAATTATCTAGAGCATTCAGTGGGTTTGGAACCACCAAAAAGAACAAATATCCTAGCACCTAGAAGCCTAGCTTAGCGCTACACTAGGAGAGTCAAACCCAAACAAAAACCATCCAATGGATCTCTTCTGATGGGGTGTGTTACGAGTATATTAAGTTCCCCTCTTTCTATAGAGTGGAAAACATCATGAATTTTGAGTTCAGATCTACGTTATGTAATACTGCTTTACTCATGTTTAGAGATCCTTACAGTACATTCAGGGATAGTTATTATATCTACTCTTTAAAAAATGGTAGTGTAATAGCATACTAGCATTAGAGTTCATAACCCACATGAAAAGTGGTTAGTTACACAAGAAGAAGCATCCAACATGGGACATGAGAAACAAATTCAAATTTATTTCTCCTCTATTATTAGAGGATCATAGTAAGGCACAACACAAATTCTCAAATATAAATAATAGTCAACTGTCATTTTACTTAGATCCCTATGAAAACGTAGCACTGAAATACAATATACATTGGAGTTAGGAATTTGGTTGACAACCAAAATCAATTGAATTGAAATAAGAAACTTCACTAAAGAATCAACTAAATATGTAATTTTAAGCATATTTTGCTACTCAATATGTTACGACTTCTTCCTTCTTGACCTTAAACTTGTGACATTTTCTACTTTTAAGGGGAGAAACACGATTTCTCCAACTATTAGTTCTAAATGACTTCCACCTTAGGCACATAGAGTCTTTGAACTAGATATATAAAATACACAACCATGCTGAAGACCATGGAAATAGAAGATAACATGGAAAATACCAAACACCAAGTTGGATGATGATGAAGACTACAGTGAAGGTAGAAGATCCTAGACATCATCAATTAATACCAAACTACCAAATGGAGTATAAAAACTTGAAAAGATAAGACACACCTTACAACTAAATGAAACTGTAGAAGCTACCATAAAATGGCATGACATTGAATCATTACCAATAAATGAATACAACATAGAGAAGCTACTAGATATGGTATTTCTATTCATTTTTCAAATGAAAGAGTGCAATAGGTATGCAACCATGACTAAGGAAAGTGCAATTTCACACCATTTTCCATGTTGATGTTGAGATACAGACCTATGCAATTAAATCTCCCAAGGAATAGATAGCACCACGTATTGCCATCTTTTCCAAAACAAGATTTGTCATAAAGCTATGTTAGAATAGTTACTAAAATGGTCATAAATTATGTTATTATAGTAAAAGAATACTTTAACTTAAGAAAAAAAACTCAATATTAAAACATGATATCGTGCTTTAAAAACTAAAAATGTACCTGTAACGAAGAACTTCATTTCAACTTGCTAATTGGTTGTCACTATTAACTATAAGCTTATCTTTAAATTTTGAGCTTCACTTGGTTTTGAGAATAGTTAAATATTCTCTACTTAACAGGGCCAACCAGGTGAAGGTGGAAGCTCATTTGGCCCCTTCGCCCCCCCTCCCCCCTTAACATCACTCTAAATTCTCCATTAACATTTAATAACATTCAATTCATCCATTTTTGAAATATAACATTCAATCATTATAATCACATGATAACATTCATTAACACATAAAATTCATAAACACACAACATTCATGAATAATTCAAGAGTAAGTCATTCATGAATAATTCATTAACACAATATTCATTAACACCCAACATTAATGAGTAATATTAATTAACACAATATTCATTAACAATAATCAAGAGTAAGTCATTCATGAATAATAATATCTTTTTTGCTTTCTTGCCATTTCTTTTTTTCATAAAATTTCTAAGAGGAATATCAATGTCCTCATCATCCCCATTAACATTTAATAACATTCAATTCATCCATTTTTGAAATATAACATTCAATCATTATAATCACATGATAAAATTCATTAGCACATAAAATTCATAAACACACAACATTCATGAATAATTCATTAACACACAACATTCAAGAGTAAGTTAGTCATGAATAATTCATTAACACAATATTCATTAACACCCAACATTAATGAATAATATTCATTAACAATATTCATTAACATAATATTCATTAACAATATTCAAGAGTAAGTCATTCATGAATAATCATATCTTTTTTGCTTTATTGCCATTTCTTTTTTTCATAAAATTTCTAAGAGGAACATCAATGTCCTCTTCATCCCCCTCCCCTACTAGTTCTAACACATGTCTCCTCCTCATCCATTCAGGAACATCATGAGGCCATTGCACCAAAGGGGGGTCCGCTGCAATAACAAGTACTTCATGAGTTAAATTTGCACCATTTTATATTAGTGAATAATGAGTTTTTATTTAAGTAAAAGAACTATAAATCAAAAAAATAATTTAAAAGAACAAAACATAGATTTTCTTTACTTGAATGTGCGACATGATCTACCTACTAATTAGTCTGAACATCCTCTAACACTCATTCAGCAAGACATGATTCTATATCCTCAACACAAAAAGGTTACACCAAGTTCAATTAAAGATGTTAAATTTTATTAATAATTATATAATTAGTTTTAAATAACAAATGAGCACCTCCATCGATAGTACAATGCACATCAGGGGCTTCATGATGCTGTGTATGATCTATGTCATGATTAATAGGCTACATTGCAATGTCATGCACATTATTATCAAATAAATTGTTGCTCAAGTATTCAATTTCTAATATATATTTTGGCATATTTACCTGTGCACATGATGCACGAGACTATTCGGTTGGGGCAATGGAAGTTTGTCATAGGCATTCAGCCACTGCTTCATAGCCTTGCTTGAAGGCAATTTTTTTGTGTTCTTCTGTGGCCTCCAAATTAAAATCAGCACCCTAAATTTTTTATTAATTAACAAAATTATTTGCATTTTATAAATAATTTTTCTTTTCAATTCATTTATTTCTACTTACAACGTGTGCTTTGATTTTTGAATATCCCCCAGAGCCAAGTCTATGCTGCCCAACCTTTTCCAACCTTGTCTTTGTTGCGTTTGATGTGTCCTGCAACCTATGAAAAGTTTGAAATATGTTAGATGATATAGATATAAAGATCAGTACTAAATAGTGGATTATTATATATTGGTATGAAGGTTTTAGCATAAAGTAGCATGTTCCACCAAAAATATGAAAAAAGGGAAGAAATTATAGCATCATACCTTTAATTGACATGTGTAATCATGTTATTTATCCATGGAGTTCATGCTATTTATCTATATTCTGACATGCCTCTCCATAAAATTACACATAAATTTTGACAGTCTATATTATCCATTGTCACACAAAGTAAATGATAAGCTAAAAGTTCAAACAGCTAGTAGATTTTATAGATTAATTTTTTTTTCCATCAAAGATAAGTCAATTTAGTTGAATGGGATGTGAACATATTTGGTAAATTGTTGGGGGGTGTGGGAGGGGGGGCACTTTGGGGGGTTCATGGAGGAACCACTGGTTCAAACTATAGTTTAGAGTCTATACACTTAGTGGAAAGGAATGAGTTTGGTAGCATAACCTTGGTATCATTACCTGCTAGTTCTTGATGTCCTGCAGAGTATCCATAGGTTCCACACTCAAAGTGTTTTTATCCCCAAGGCTACAATAGGTATAAACTTGAGGGAAAATGTCAGATTTCATATTGTTTTAGTAGCATTCCTTTTTACCCGTAGCTGAAAAGTAAGTAATTTTTTTGTTTTCAATTTAAAAGACATCACCTTTGTGAATCAAGTGCTTCTTTAGCCTCCACACTGCATGGAACTAATTTTATAAATGGTGGTTGTAATTAAAACAAAATCCCCACTGATTTGCTAAGATAACTAGCAACTAACAGGAACTACCTAGCATTGTTCTAGTAGAAGACTCACAACTTAAGACTTGTCTTAATCTATGTTTATTTTCATTGCTTCTAGTAGTGGAGCACCATTCAAAATGTTTGAGAAGATTAGAAATGTTACACTATAGTTTGGAGGATGTTTCATATAGTCTACATCAACAACAAAGGATTTCAAAGCTGACAGTTGGATAGAAAACTATTTAGATAAGCTTCAACTATTCTTAAAAGTCACATAGTAAAAGAAGAATTAAGGATAGAAAAAAATAATAAGTCAACTTTAACACTTTTACTGTAGAAATTAAGAAGATTAGTATGTGATCATCTTTAAACCATTCACTTTAATAATGCCACATAATTTTGATCCTATAAATAAGGTATAAGAGTTTAAGAAATAGTAAATTTCATAGAGTGGAAAGAAATAGCAAAAATTATCAGCATTATTTATAAGAATGAAATTTGGGTTAGAGTTTTCCACAAAAAAATTCATAACTTTAAATGCTTACAAAAAAATGCTTTCATGCAGATTAAAATAACATAAATGCTTACACTTGTAGGGGACACGGCCAATAATGGAGAATGCACGCACAACTCCTCCAAATAAGAAAAGCATTGTAGAACTTTGACATTAGAAAAATCTTCATCATTAGAATAGGTGATTTTCCTGATTGATTTCACTTTTGCAAAATGTTCCAGAAGTTGAGTGTCAATTTCCAAATAGAGACATTTAGGTAAACATAAGCTCACCATTATCTTATTGGGCAAACTACAATCAATAATTCTAATGATTTCTAAGGGTGGAAAATTTGCATCCAATGTCATATATATATCATTGACATGTCGGAGGGGTGATACAATCAAAAGATCAAAACTAAGTGCTAATCAGAGCACTATAAATATCTCAAGTCTCAAAACGATACATCAAATATACAATTAATCTCATGATCAATATAAAGATAAAAAAAGAAACAAAAGATAGCATGGACCTAACTATAGCCTTCCCCCTCATCACCAGGAGGAGGAGGAGGAGTAACATCTGCACATGCAGGAGGCACTACACCATCAGAAGCTCAAGCATAATCAAAGAACCTTGAGACATGTTGAGCTAGAGGTACTACATTTTCATATACTACATAATAATGAGCAGCCCAAGAGTTATGATGATAGGTCTCATCTCACTCTAACTCTATCTATCTCTTTAGCTCTGTGATCTCAGACCATAGATCTACTATCTCACAGTTCCCCTCTTCTAGCTAGTCGTGCATCTCTAAGTATAACTTGCACTTGTAGCTTGCCCACCTACCTCTAAGAAGTCCTCAATCTCTCCCTCACATGTCATAGAGAATCTTGAGTCTGTGCTAATACATCTCCTATGGGTGAAACCTGTGGAGGCTAATTTGGCATGTCATCATCCCCTCCTCCACCCACTTCCTATTGTGGTGGCTCCTCTACCCTATGTCTCCTAGCATCACCTCCTACTACACCCATGGTGCTCATATCTCTGTGAGTTCTCACATGAGTAGGCCTATGTGCCTATTCATTATTGCTTGATCTAATATCCAATCTAATAGTATGAGAAGGAATTGTAACATGAACTACCAGTGGCCATTATAATGGTCTCTCCTTCCTCAAAGGATGTTCTTGTGGTTGCTGAACATCAGGGTGTGGTGCCTGACTAACTACCCCTATAAGATCAATTATATGAGGAAATGAATGTGTGGCTAAATGCTCTATGTACTAGGGAGTGACACCATCATTCACTGCATATAGAAAGCAGTCCCACCTATAAATGGTAAGGCCACTAACATCTTCCATAGATCTAATTGGGTCCAATCTAGGAGAACAACCTTTCTTTACCTCCTTGGTGAAGCAAGTGTAACTACAGTACTCCTATGATATACTATATTGATAGTCGAACTATCTCTAGACATGGGTTAGCAAAAATCTCTCTATCTTCAATGAAGAATGACCATTCAGTGGCTAAGATACCAACATGAATCCTAGCTAGGAGAAGACATCATCTTATGGCTCTATGCCTAGCCATGGTCTATAGGTAACATACATCATGTCATCCAAATGAAGTCTCAAATGTTTTGTCTTACCTAGTGTAGACTAGATCATCTCTCCAAAATACCAATAAATATAAATCTACAAGGGTTGTTGTAAGTCCTCAAAGATAGGAACATGATTGTTGTCATTAACTTGTGTTTTTGGCATTTAACGTGATGCTTATTACTTTTAGGAGACTGACCATTAGTAAAATTCTTGCAAAGTTTTTCAAAAAAATTGTACTTATCATTACAATTACTGAATATCATTTATCACCCATACTGCTTACACATATAACTATGGTACATGTAGTTGAGCATTACTATATTTTAAAGACATAATATAGCTATATGTGAAGTTATAAGAGCACTATTTATATCTTATGTAGGATTTATGCCCAGATTGAGATATATACAATTGTGTTAGCATTGAGATTGAGATTTATAAGCAATTGTGTGAGCATATGAATTTAGGATTTATAAGTAGTTGTTGTAGACACCTAAATTCGATTACACTACTTTGGTAATCTTATTTAGCTATCTTTAAAGGCATCATTATTTAAAATCCTATTTAATTAATCATTTGCCATCCCCTAGCTGATTAATTCAATTAATCATCTATAGTCCTAATTGATAAATCAAATAACCCATTATTTATCAATTAATCCTATTCTCCTATCTAATTTCAAATCCCAAATTTATTAAAATCACTTTAATAAATAAAACCCTCAAATCTAATAGCCCATAAACTATCCTAAATCCTCCATTTAGCCTAATCCACCCCATCCACCCATACTAACCTAGCTTAGCCACTAACTCACCCACCCTCATGAATGCCATCCACTTGCACATCTCTAACATCCTTAATCTAATCCTAACCCAAGCCTAATCCCCCCCTAACCTTGTCACATTCCCTAAGTAAGCTTAAGACTTTCCTAATCCAAACCAAAGTTTCCTCCCTCAAAATATCCCAACCACAAAGCCTTCAATGCTCTTACATGCTCTTAAAAGCTCTTACAAGCCATTATGAGGGACATTTAAGGCCTTGAGCCTCCTTTGTTGAATCATCCTTTCCCTTTTCTCCACCCAATGACCCTATGACATATGTCACTCCCTGATTGGTGCTAAACAAGCACAATCCATGTGCTCCCCTTTGAATACATCCTAGCCCTCCCTAAAGCTTTCATCTCTACGTGCATCTTAACCCTCCATCCCTCAAGCCCTTGGCCTATAAATTGGATTCCCTCCCAAGCCATTTTATCACAACCCCTTTTAGTAAAGGTATCATGCTATTTTGAGAAACAAAGCCATCAATCATACCCTCATAATGCCAAATTGAGAGCTCACAAGGCTACCAATTTGCTATTATCCATCTCCACCATTGAAGTAAATTTGAAGCGGTATACATCCCACATCCACATAATAGACATATCTCCAAATCAAGTGATCATCCTTATTGAGAGAGCACATCCATGGCTCATATTCTCATTTGAGGACCTCACTTTGTCTATCTTAAAGTTTATACTAGTTTTGTTCGTTAATGCTTTTGTTTCTAAAATAGATTAGTGTTTCTTGCTAACATATTAGTGTACACAGTTGTTTCAGTTATATCTTATGTAGGATTTATGCCTAGATTGAGATTGAGATTTATAAAAAATTGTGTCAGCATATGAATTACATACCTTTCATCAATAGATAGATTAAATTGAGCTAGTTGAAATTGTTGATACTGAAGTTGAACCCTAAATTTGCTCATTAACATATTAGTAGTTAATACTATTGCATACCTTTTTGAAATTTTTGGTGTACTTTCATTTGGACGTTCCTCTTTCTCCTTTGCATCCAAAATGAACTCATTCTAGTCCCTCATTGAAAAAAAGGGAGGACGCTCGTACTTCAAGTTTAGGATGAGGCTCTTTCTATATGTGTCCCTCACAACCTTAAGATGTTTGGAAGCTTTGTGTAACAATTTCTTATGATAAAAAATATTACTACCAAACTCATGCTCTATATCTTTGATGAGCTCATCTTTTAATTTTTGATCTTGGTAGTTCCACCTTTTAAGAAAAAACACAAAATTGTTAGATATGGCTAGTATAAGAAAAGACCCAAATGAAAGGAAAAATGTTGCACCAATTAATGATATGAAAAAAAATAGTGGGATAAAATTAGTTCAGTTATGATGTTCCACCATTTATGTATGGTGGGACTAAATCTTCGCAGCATGAGCTCATAAAGCCTCCTATAAAATGTATCATTTCCTGCAAAAAATGTCATGGGATAATTAATAGTAAGAACCATTAAAATGAATTATACGAAGAATACTTTTCATAGTGAATAACAAATACATAAAATGAGATACATTTCATCTTTTTAGTGATCTATTTCAGGGTTGGAGGACCAACTTGACCAAAATTGACCAAAAAAGAAGTTTGGAAAAAATTTTAAAATATCTAAAACTAGTCAAACTCTACCAGGGTTCTATTGCTGATGTTCTAAAACTGAAAAATGTACTATGACTATACTAATCAGTATACCTTGAAAAAAAATATAGTGCATAATACATATAACTTTCCATGACCTTCATTTTTTGTCATTCTTAATTGATGTTGTCACTGATCATACCTGGGATATTATGGAAAACAAATATTGCTAAAATAGACAGTGAAGCTGAAAGTGAGCACTCTAAAACTCTAATAGGAAATAGCAATGATGTGGGAAATCATTGAAAACTAAAAATTGAATATGAAAGAAGACTCCCACTTTTGGTTCTCTATAGAAAAATTGGTTAGTATCTTCTACTGAAAGCATGAAATTGCAATGTACCGAATTACTAAACTAGAGAATTACTAGTATAGACAAAAGGTCATTGATAATTTAGATGATCCTACCAAACCCCTAATAAAAAGGAATTCTAGAATAATTAAACAACTTGCACAATACGACATACTAAAGAAGGACATGAGGCATCACTCCACATCAAAAGCCCTTGCATTCACCACTTCCTATCATGTTTACGTCTTGCAAGAAAATCCTTATTACAATATAAAAAATAATTATTTAAAGTACCTAGAATCTTAGGACATTTCAAAGGCATTGATTCATTATCATCAATCAACAACAATGTCTGCATAGCTCCCATGCTAGAAATACGGGTAGCTCCAAGAAATGACAATGAATTATCACCAATACATGCACTATGATCCACATTTGGTAGCTTACCAGATGGTGCATCTCCTACCACAAAAAAAACAATACACTATGTGATGCACCCAAGATTAAAGTACATATTATCAACTCATAATTAACACAAAAAAAAATATAAAAAAACAAGGATTTACTAGCTAGACATCCCCTTGTTGCCGACATTGCAGTCAGCAATCTCGTACAGGTGTCCATCAACCTCGTAGGAGCCTCCTGCACTGGATGACTTGAACAATACATTGTTAGCAAAGACATTCTGAAATAATAAAAGTAAGAGTTAAGAAGTTTTGAATGTTTGAAATAAAAAATTTCTTCTAACTTGTCAACTAAAAGATTATTTTACTAGTGGCAGTCAAAGCTCTGCTACTACTAGCCTCACCGCGTTGTCCTTGACCAAGTTGTGGATCAGTTGCCAAAAATTCCTGTATAACAAGAATTTAGTAGTTAAAGTTTCTTACAACTCTTTAAAAAAATTTGCATCAATAAAGTATTTTTGCACATATTACATATTTTACTTCACAACATAAAAGATTATAAAATATAAATCTTTATTGAACTTTTGTTATAAATAAATATTCATTGGAGCTTACTTCATAATGACGAGCTTGCGCTCTCAAATCTGATAGCCTCTTCATCATCTCCTCGAATTCCATATTTGCCTCATCAAAAAATTTCATTGCTTCTAAATTAATTTCTTTTTAAATTTTCTTCAACATTTTTATGAAATTGGGAGTTTCAGCAATATCCTCATCAGAAGGCATAGCTAGTGGCTCAGTACTTACTGATGTTGCTTTACCCTTATCTTGAACATCAAATTGTGAGAGGAATATCAGTAAAACTATCATAAAAACTCAAAAACCATAAATAAAATAATGTAATAATATAACATTTTTCAACTATCTAATTTGTACAATTTCAAAAAGTTTTACCCTCGCTGAAGAAGGGGTGGGAGTAGCATCCTGGTGACCTCTATCATCTGTCGGATCCATATTGTCTTGTCACAAAGATTAAACATAAAAAATTCAGCTAACTAAAAGCAATAGATAGCAAAAAAAACTTTATTAACAAAATGGTAAATAGTACTTACAGCTCTCATGATAGTAACTTTGTTTGTATCTATGCAATTTAAATGGTAATTGATTAGTAGTTCTTCCCCTGCACTTATTGATTTTATTGCATAAATAAAAACTTCATTCCCCTCACGTGCCTCAAATATTCAATTGGGTTGCTTACTAGTTGAAGAAGGTCACGTACTATTTATTAAACCTGCAATATTACCTATTTCTTTTGGTCTCCCATCAATGTACATAGCAAATCTTTTGCTTTGATCATTTTCTTTCCATTGCATATAATTAGCTGATACCCCATACCTATGCATACTTTTTTTATATCGAACAATCCACATCCAATCATTGTAATTGTAACATGGACCGACATACTTGAACAATTAGACAACTTTGTTGTAACATGCCTTTATCCCATTGATGGAAAATAGGCCCAAACCATGTAATGAGGATGGAGCAATGTGATATATCCTCTCATTAACACAAAAATCTATGTTAATTGGAGGTAGTTCATTGGGTACCCATTCTTTCTCAATGTGTGAGTATCAAAAGGGCACCTTGATGTCACCTTTGGTCTCATCATCATAAGAACATGACCCCATATTAGCGAGGAAAAATTGCATGTGTTTATCAATTTTTTTCTATTCTTTTGACCTCTAGTTGATCTCCCTATTTTAGCCGTACTACATGTAGAGCTTTCATCTACCAGTTCCTCATTTCCCTCATTTGATGTAGATAGATCTAAAAAGTACCTATTTGGTGGGTACTACAATCCATCAAATGGAAAGTGAAAGTGACCAATATAAAATGTAGTAAGTTGAAAGTGATTATACAATTATATTTCTATATCGACCTTCTTTGTCTATATATACATTATATGGTTATATAATATGTCTATTTATAACATACGTGCTCAATGATAAATAAGAAGAGCATAAGAAAATTATGTCTATTTATTGACTTGTACCTGCTGATCCATGTCATTGTGCACAATCCACGCCGAACGGGTCAAATTTTCTGTAGTCAATTGACTATTAGCAAAAAGGGTGACAATCAGACACAATATAAAAATTGGTAATTATAAATAACATATGTTGTAATCATTAGAAATGAACACAATAAATATGTAATCAAATTTCCTGAATATGTTAATCATTTACCTTAAGTTAGCTAAAAATTGCATGATACATGTTTGCTACAAATAACTTAGAAGACAACATGAACAATAGGAAACATCGCAAACATGAACAAATTTCCCTTATCTATGGAATGCAAGATCATCAACAGAAGGGGTGAGGATGTACCTATAGTCAATTGACTATTTGCAAAAAGGGTCATAATCAAACACAACATAAACATTGGTAACTATAAATAACATATGTTGTAATCATTAGAAGTGAACACAATAAATATGTAATCAAATTTTCCTGCATATGTTCATCATTTATCTTAGGTTAGCTAAAAATTACATGATACGTGTATGCTACAAATAACTTAGATGACAACACATGAACAATATGTAACATCATAAACATGAACAAATTTAACTTATATATGGAATGCAAGATCATCAACAGAAGGGGTGATGACATTTGTAGTCATTGATTATCTTCATCATCATCATCATCATCGCCATCATCGCCATCATCACCATTACCATCATCATCATCATCACCATCATCATCATCATCATCATCATCACCATCACTATCATTGTCATCACCATCATCTTGATCTTCATCATCTGCTTCTTCATCATCTTCAATATCTTCTTCTTCCATAACATTATACTTTATCGGCCTTCCTCTTGGATCATGTCTAACAACAAATGACCAACCCTATTTATGTGAAACCTCTAAGTAAAACACTTGCTCACATTGGCTTGGAAGAACATAGGGCTCATCTCCAACTAGCTCAAACAACCTTGTATTGATCATTGCAAATCCATTATCATGTTGAATAACCATTCTATCTGGATCATTTTGATTTACTTGTAACTTGTACCATTTAATGACGAATAGAGCTACTTTGAAGGTGTTAAATTCACACTCAATTATATCATCCAAGATGCCATAGTATTGATTTTGATATTGTTGAGGATGTACGTCATTTCTAGATGATATATTGGTGACCTCGAAAACTGCAGTTATCCCAGAATCACAAGTTTTCTTTATGTCATCCAACCTTTTTATGTAAAATTTGTGGCCATGATAGTACATAGATTTGTGGTGCTTGACCTACAATTTTTGAAGTGTGTGTAAATTATTTGCATCCTGAGTTGATATGAAACATACGTCAAGTTATGATCATTAATAAATTTCTACGTACCTCTCCACCTCTTAAACCCGTTACTAGATCAACTACCATCGGCATAACTTTGGAATCACCATTACGATGAGCTCTTGTAACCAATAAAGCAACACCTTCCCATGTTAACGAGAAACTATTTTGTTGACATCGTTCAATCCATTCTGTCATCCAATCAAGATTGTTCGTAATATACAAATGTATTGCATCCCACTCTCGACCACCTGTTTCAAAAAAATACACCAATTAAAAATAACTTATATTGAAGATTTATAAAAATTAATTAACTAGAATAACATCTTAGATTTACCTATCACTTTCCTTGATCTACCTTTTCCCATCAAGTACTCCCCTTTGAATTTGTTAATTGAGTTTGGATCCCAAATATGATATACATGGATCTTTGCTACAAACTTAGGAAGATATTCACTAATGTACACCATGGTCTGGTATACCATAGATCCCTCCACCATGGTCTGGTGAGGAATTTTTCTCTTCCAATATTTTATATCTTCTTTATTGATTTCTTTAGATGACAACCACCTCATGTATTTTCCAAGATCATATATAACCTATTTGACATTGTTGGCAAAGTGGCATGGGAGAGATAGAGGAAGAATGTACTGCAATATTTGTAAAATGATCTTGTCAATATTTTATAAAAGAATGCAATTGAAACTACATGTAGTATATAAATATATAGTGAATACAAAACAACATGAATTACTTTAATAAATGTATGCTAATCGTGTGTTTTCAACCCTAGTCCAAATTCACTTTTATTTGATATGACATCGTTTATGTTCGCAGCAAATCCTGTAGAAAATTGTATTTTTTTATGACTTCTTTTATAGAATTGCTCTGCTGCTTTGACAATAACCAACTAAAGGCACTTGTATCAATCTAGTCTCCATTTTTGTTTGATCGAATGCCATTTTTCATTGCATGGTTGGATTCTTCAATGTCACTACAAGTTTTGACAATTTGATCTTTGTCATGCCTTCCATCCAAGATTTTCCATAATGTCTCTGCTACATTCTTTCCAATATGCATAGGATCAAAAAAATGCACAATTGGGAGTTGCTCTTAGTATGGCAACCTAGTAAATTACATAGGATAAATTTTTAGTCCTTTTGGAAGTTGTTCATTGATGTCTTGATGACCTTCACAAGCATCAATCACATCATCAGTAAACAAAACACAATATCGAAATATAAATTTGAAACAAAAACCATCAAATGGAATGACATTACCTCGACAATTTATTTTAATGTATGCCAACTTCCATAGGCAAGGTGTCATTCTCTGTGGCTTTGACGTAGTCTCTTCTAGACCATTGAAAAGATGTTTTTTGATAATTTGGTACTTATGATTCCTATGCAGAAAGTGTCTATTCTCATCAAACACCTGCTTTCTTAAACTTTTTGAATGACGAGATTTCATCTTTGGGCCACAAACTGGACATGCAAATTTACCCTTTGTCTAAAGACCTACAAAATCATGTGTAATTAGATTAAATGTGTTAACTTTGACATACCAAAAAAGAGGTGTCAAGAAGAGAGCATACCACAAAAATGTGTTAGCCCAGGGGCATCGTGTATTGTCCATACAAGCATTGCATGAAATTGAAATTGTCTTTGTCTTATTGATCTACAAATGTCATACATAGTAACCCCATTCCATAACACCACCAACTTGTTCTTAAAGGGGTTCAATATATATGTTGATATCTTTAACTTGGTACTTACCTAGTTGAATGAGAAAAAACATTACATAATTATTTTGACCATTTGATGGATTAGTAATAATAAATTAATTTAGATGACCACTAAATCAAAAAATACCTAGAACAATCAGTGTCAGCATTATGTGCTCTCTCTTTATGGACAACCAAGGAGGTATGTTATTATTGATAACAAAAATAGGCCACACCAAGTAAGTAGATCTCATCTCTCCATAAGGATTGACACTATCTACTGCCAATGAAAGCTTGAGATTACGAGGTTCTTCTTTAAAGTGTGGCCATTTTTTCTCTATTTCCTTAAATTCTAAACCATCTGTAGGCATTTGCATAATGTCATCTTGACTTCTATTGTGTGCATGGTAATCCATAAATTGTTCCAAGCTATTACACTTGAATAATTGTTGCAAACATGGAATAATGGGAATATGTCGAAGAACCTTGTGAGGCACCTTTTTTGTTAATCGATCTAATTGATATCTACTGATACAACAAGTAGGGCATTGTGTTGCAAATTCATGCTATTTATGATATATAATATGATCATTTGAACATGCATGTATTGTTTGATACTCCATTCCACTATCTTTCATGATGGCAGATAATTCTCAGTACGAGCGAGGTAGAATGTTTGATGGTGGTAACAAACACTCACCTATCAACTTACGACCAAAAATATAATTTCTTAATTTAAAGAATATTAATTCCTTCATGAACCCAATGTTAATTGTAAGGGAACTATGAGTAAAGTAATGAAAGAAGATGGCATACCTTAACATACATGTCATTGCTACATTGGATAAACCATTCGTAACCTTCAAGTTCACCAATAGCAATACAGTGGCAAGAAGAGTTGTTTTGGAGCCTTCATATAGGGACTGGTGTGCCTTCTCAAGTAAAGGTACATCAAGCTCTACATCATCATCATCATCATCATCATAATCATCATCATCATCATCATCATCTTGATCATCATGATCTTCATCATCGTGGTCTTCTTCCATGATATCATTACCTTCCACTTCAATATTCACACCTCCATGTTCCCTCATTTGGAAATCTGCATTCTTCGAATTGTCATGGTCCATAACATGAAACTTAGGGATGTTGACCTATATGAAAATGATGACCTTATATTAACCATGATGATGTCATCATCAAATCATGTCTTATGTAATTTATAAACTATTAAAATACATACCAATGGGCGATACTCATTTCCCCCTTCAATGTGACCATATTGCCTACAATTTTGCTCAACTGTTGTGATTAGATATCTTGGAGTCTTTAAGCCCTTACACATTTTACAAGGACAATAATATTTTCCATCACCTTTTCTTTTTAAGTTAGACCACAATCTAGCAATTGTATCCCTATTTTTTTGTGCGTTGATATCGTTAGACATGGTCTTTCTTGAATGGAATGACTCATTGGTGGAAGAAGGATGATTTGTTTGCAACCTACAGGTGGAGTAGTAAGAGGAAGACACATATAAAAAGGAGTTGGGTCTCTAAACCAAGTAGGAGTTAGGACATGCTAGAGTGGGGTCAGCCCAAGATATTTTAGAATCTTGAAGAACCTGGTAAAGGGTATCTGGAAAGGTGAAAATAAACAAGTATTTTTATAGGTACAAAGGAGGAATAGAGAGCATTATAAATAATGAAGAAGAAACTTAAATCCATAAAACTTCACCTGTATTTACAATTTGACATTTCTGCAAGTGAAATATGACAATATACAAAATTTCCAATTACATTTTAACTTAAAAAGGAACACCAAATATACCTTTGCTACAATATACCTTTCATATAGCATTCAGCTGCCTTCTTTAACAAAATCCAAAGAGAATACAAACAAACTAATGAACTGTGTCTATCTCAATTGAATAGCAAGTACTATAGTGAGTATTAGGAAACTAACCTTGCAAAGAGCATCCAGTTCATAAAGTATTAGGAAAGTGACCTTGCTGATTAGTTTAACATAGATTGGGGAACAGAAAATTCATAATAAAAAATTGTTTTTTTGCCACACTTGTTCAAACCATATAATGAAATGACAAAAAATGAATTGTATACGAATCACTCCAAATCCTTAGCTTTTAATACGCTTCATAGATGAGATTGCATTATATGTTTTGAACAAGATGTAGAGAAAAATAAAATGACATAGATATAAGCATTCTCACACCATGAGTGAAGCAACAATTGCATAAAGCTTTATTGCAAAAAAATTGTCAATATTATTTACATTGTACATACTTGTTTATATAATGCTTCAATTCCTAAACTAAGAAACTATAGCTAGTGTTCTAACCATGCATAAAAATAAAATTACAGTGCAGATGTATGAAATTATATGCATAACTACTCCTATACTAGTTTATAACTACTATGGAAGCACAACACTGCAATCACAATACCAAATCCAACTCCATAAATTAATCCCAATCCCACTACCCACCATTGACTCTCCATTATATCTTTGCTGCTACCAACTATAGATTTATTCCATTCTTCTTGATGCTCTCTGCAACCTGAACCACAACCCAGTGTCATATTTTCAAGGGGAAACCCATGAAGGTTGGGGTTTCCTAAAAAGGAGGAAGCCTCAAATGTTGCAAATTGTTTTCCCTGTGGTATTAATCCTGACAACATTTTTTTTGAAAGACTCTATACTTCGAGGAAGGTTAGATTTGAAAATTTGAAAGGAATTTTTCCTGACAACTTATTTTTTGAAAGATCTAGAGACTCTAAACGAGCCATGTTTGCCAAGGATTCAAGAATTGAACCACATAGCTGATTATTTGAGAAGTTGAGAGAAATTAAACCTTGGAGGACTCCCAATGCTGGAGGAATATTGCCTAAGAGGTTGTTATGTGAGAGATCCATGAACTTGTCTGCATAGATTATCTTCTCGTATGGTTGAACCCTTCCTTTTATCCAAATTGTTACTTCATCCTCAAACTTTGATTCATAAGGAGAGTCCAGATTTAAATCAGTGAAATAAGAGAAGTTAAGTTGTTCATCAATAATTTGAGATTGATTGACCATATAATATAGATTACATAGATCTTGAGGGATACTTTCAGATAAATAATTACTCGATAAATCTAGAATTTGGAGATTCTGCAACCTCATAAGTTGGGATGGAATTTTACCTTCAAAATTATTAGAGGTTAAGCTCAAAATTTTCAAATCTTTCAGCTTTTCAATCCAAACAAGAATTTTACCTTCAAATTTATTATTTCCAAAATCAAATATTTTGAGACCTGTGCAATTTGAAAGGGACGAAGGAATATTACCTTGAAACCTATTGCCATTGAGATTTAGTGCATGAAGAGCTGTGAGATTTCCCAACTCCTTTGGAATCTCCCCTTCCAAATCATTGTGAGTCAATTTTAAAACCACTAATTGAGAACACGACTTGATAGTTGCAAGGATCTTGCCTGTCAGCTTGTTATTTGACAAGTCCAAAATGCCCACTCTATTTGAATTTATGCAAGTAGAACTTGGAATTTCTTCAGAGAGATTATTTCCTGAAAATGACAAAAAGATTGATGCCCAAATATCTAATGGAGGTCTAATGTTTGGAATTGAGTTGTTAAACATATTATCTAACATATCTAATAGGAATGAAACAAAATCCAGAGTAGGAAGTGTGCCATACAATCTATTCCCTTGCAAATCCAAAGTAGAAAATCAATGGGATATCTTGCAAGGTAGAGAACCTTCCAGATTTTTATCTGAAAGAATGAGCATATCAAGATTAGGAAGATCCCACGACAACAAAGGAATATTTCCCACAATGTTGTTAGTTGAAAGATCTAGTTCCTTCAATTGATATTGTTGGGACAAAAATGCAAGGAAAGCCTCTATATTGCAAGACCTCAATGCCAAGTACTCCAAATGGTCAAAATATGGAATCCAACTTGTAGATATAGTAATAGATAATTGATTTTCAAAAAGGTCCAATCCTCATAAGTGAGACATATTTTCAAGCATCTGAAATGAAATATTGCCTCTTAATCTGTTGGAAGCAAGTGCCAACACTTTTAAACTGGCCATCTTCAAAAGAGAATCTGGAATTGTTCCTAACAATTGGTTATCAACTAGATGTAGCTCACTTAATGTTGAAAGCTCACATAGAGAGGGTGGAATCTGACTAGTCAAATGATTATGGATGAGTAACAATACTCTTAAACTTGCCAGCTTTGAATTGGAGTCTGGGATTCTTCCTGACAGCTGGTTGTTACTGAGGTCTAGATGTGCAAGGGATAAAAGGTTATCAAAAGAGGATGGTATAGTTCCCTCCAAATTATTATAGGATAGATCCATGATCTCAAGTTTTCAATAGTTTGCAGTAGAGTGGGGAAACTCTCCACTTAAATTGCAGCCAAAAAGAGATAGAGCAACAAGTGAGTTGGAATGGGCTAAAACAAAAGAAAGGTTTCCCTTCAAGTCATTATTACCACTAAGGTCGAGATTTCTCAATTTCGAATGGGGCATGAAATTGGAAGGGATGGAGCCATTTAGATTACTATAGCTGAGATCAAGTGAAACCAACGAAGATGCATTCTCAATCCAAGAGGGTAGTTTGGATGGGAGTGAATTCCATGATAAATGTAGATGGGACAAAGAGGTCAAATTTGATAGATCTGGAATATTACCTGATAGCCCACAACTAGATAGTTGAATCTGGGTGAGATTTATGAAGACTGCTGAGGGCCTCACCCCAGCACTCTGAGCCCATTGTCAGGTTCACTTCATTCATTCCCAAGAATTCAAGGCTTCTTAGACCTTTGGCCCATACATCAAACTTACCACCCTTAAATTCCCAATTATATGAAAGATCTAGATGATGCAAGCTTGACATATTTCCCAACACTAGAGGAACCTCGCTGCCAAATCCAGCATTTGACAAGATAAGAAATGAAAGCCTCTGTAGTTTTGAGAACTGTGGAGGAATACAAATACCTTGAAAGTAATTCCAGCTGAAATCCAAGTGTTGCAAGTGCTGCAAATCAAATAGTGATGGATGAATTTCACCACTCAACTGATTTCTTAGATCAAGGGTAATCACATGTGATGTATGATAATCGTAGCCAATGCACTCCCACTTGCAACAATTCAATCCGTGCCAAGAGGATAACTGACCTGAGGAAAGATAAAGGCCACCCTTGAAACCTAATAGAGAACTTCTCTCATCTTTGATACATGCTATTAAAATTGACATATTAAGTTATGGAGTTGGATTTGGTATTGTGATTGTAGTGTTGTGCTTCCACATTTTTGAAAATTACAATGCAGATGTATGAAATTATATGCATAACTACTCCTATACTAGTTTATAACTCCTATATTGTGATTGTTTAACTCCATCGCCCAAGAGGATGCCAAACAAGATTAAATTTTACTAGAGATGTCAAAAAATTACATTCAAAAAAATCTAATTTATAAAAATAACTGCAGCAGGTAAAGCACATTTGAAAGACAAAAATAAACAACTTATGTATATAAATCCCAAAATTGTTATGATTCAAAATATTACTTGACTTATAATTAATAATTATGGAAGGTTTTTTTTCACTGCAGTCAAAATCTATTAACAGAATGGGTGAAGGTAAGGTAGGGATATACCAAACTCGCATTGTAACATGGTTAAACATTTATAAGACACAACAAAAATTGGTTCCACATTTATATGACACTTTTGAAATATAAAAAATATATAAGTAGTTCACCATAGTTTTTAACTCTCAAAATATTAAAGAAATGATATTCTATGATGCCAGTGTTTTTCCTAAATGCTAGACAAACTACATTAGAGATGTATAGTATTTCATATACTACTACTCAAGAGTTCTAATCATTTCAAATTGTAATAGAATAATTACTATATATTAAATGTACATTTATCTCACATGGCCTTTACCTTATTGTTCACTTGTTGTAATGCTTATTTATGGATCATGTACAAATGTGTTATGAGTTTTGGAAGATATTACCTTATCTCATAGACATCCTTGGTATCAAGAATAGCTTAGTTGTATATATGCAAAGCATATTTTCAACATTTCCATTTAAAAGGATACTTCTACATTTTCCATTATCTCCTCACTAAAACACAAAACACTAATTCTGAGCCATAAGTTTCCATCAATAAAATATAGATGTATTGATAAGACACAGATCAATGCAAAAGAAAAGAAGAAAAGCTTGGTGAGATAAGGCCACATAATAGAAGGAAATAAGTATAGGATAAAATTGTTAAATAGGAACACTAAATTGCTCATGGAGAACATTAAAATAAAGTCAATGAATTGAACTTCTATGATGCCTCCAATCTAGCTGGTCAATCCACCACTACAAGTGATAAACGTGACATTTTTAATTACCCTTACAAATACCCATAACTATTTGAAAAAGCTAAGATTTTTGCATCTCAAATGCAACTAGAATTTTTTTGTTAACACTATTTTGTAACCCTACGAATAACATGCAATTAGCGAAAGCACCAGATTTCCATTAAGTTTCAAGTAGATCCCATTTAATGTAGAAGAAAAGAAATCTCAAACCAGTCAGCATATTAGTTTCCTGATTTCCACCAATTCTGGAGGGCCTATAAGAAAATGAGAGGGAAATTTCCTTAGTGATGTAACATAAACAATTATTATTCTTGGCTCTTAGTTGAAGAGGTTTTAGTACAAGGCTCACACTCCCATACCAAGTAACAAAGATGATTGGTGTTCTTCACTACCAATCAAGAATATCCCAATCTAAGGTTTGTGCTCTCATATCAAGTAACAAAAACAATTATGGTTCTTGGTTCTTATCAAAGAGGTTTTTCAAGCTAGGTTGTAGACTTCCATACCAAGTAGCAAAAATAATTATTGTCCTTGGCACTCAACTGAAAAGGTTTTAGTTTAAGGCTCTTGCTCCCATACAGACTAGAATAAAAACAATTATTGCTCTTAACTTACATTTGAAGAAGCTCTAATCTAAGACTTATGCTCTCATATCAAAAAATAAAAAATTATTATTATTCTTGATTATTTTTCCAAGAAATATTAATCTAGAACTCATACTCTTATATGCAATAACAAAAATATATCATTCTCAACTGTTAATCCAAAAAGTTTCATTCTAAGAATTCTACTTCCATATCAAATAACAAATATAATTATTGTGTTGCTCCCAATATAAAAAGTTTCAATCTAAAGCTCATGATCCTATATAAAATATTATTAAACAAGATAAAATTTCTTCAATCCATAATAACTTCTCCAAATATAGAATATTATTCATCAGTTTTACCAATAATCAAAGTAATTGGTAGACAAAAGGTTACAGGCTGCAGATTCAAACCATTGGAGTGTCTAAAATAAATTGCATTGTACAGCTAACACAAAACATGAGCCAAATTGTTGCGTGAAGCTTAAAATAGTGAAATAGTTGAAGTCAATGAAGTCAATCATACCGTAGGTTCAAAAAATCTAAATGTTTTTGGTAGAAATTATTCACTATTGAGTGGTGATCATTTGGAAAAATTACTCCCATCCTCATCTAAAGAATCCTTCTCTGATCTCTTTGAACACATGTATCTAATAATCATTACTCCAAATGTACACACATTTATGAGAAAACAATAGTTAAACATGAGATTCCTATTAAGGGTTTGAAAGCCTCCAAGGCTTTTAATAAAAAGTTTCTATGTTCGGCCCTAAGTATATATGGGAAGTAATCAGTGGTTAACGCTACACCTCAGACACAAGGATTTCATACATAATTAGCCAGGAAAAAACTTTATCAACTAAAATTTTATATATTACAACCCTACATAATGTCATGGTAAAGAAAACCATATAGCACTAAACTCTTACCTGTTACAATGGTCCCTACAAGATGTCGAGTCCTCTCTTTCAGAACCTGCCCTTGAAAATATATGCCCTCCTGCGAGCAAAATGCTGGAAGTGAAGGAGTTGAAGTGGTGGGTCAATGGAGGTCTACCACTGGCACATCAAGAAGCATTCCAACGATTGCCATACAATTATATGCCTAAAATTATATGGCAATTGTGAACCATCAAAAGCCCGCCCTTATGTTCTATTCTCCGAACTCGTAGCAACCCTCGCACCAAATGAAATGTGTTATATTTTTGCCCTTTTTTTTTAATTCTATGTTGCAGTGTGTGTCACAATTGCCACAAAAATAATTTATTGCAATTGCGACCAACACAGGCATGTTATAAAAAAAATAAAAAAATTTCTTTATAACTCGACCAACCAACCCATTTAAAATACTTGGTCACAATTTTTGGTTGCAATTTAGGGTAAAATGTACTAGTGGATGTTTGATTAATTTGACATATATAAATCATCATCATGCCAAGGAAGAAAACAAAAACTCAAATAACAGAAGAGAGGGAGAGAGATTTGGCAATTAAAAGAGATAAAATGAAACTACTACATGAATAAAGAAAATTGCAAAGCAATAAAAAAGAATTGACTTTCGAATAGGAACAAGAACCACTGATACAAAGAAACAAAGAGGAAGAATTAGAAAGACAAAGAGAACAAATGAGACTATTATGCTCAAGAAGACAATTGAATTGTGAAGCTACAACATCTTCCAATTTTGGAGTCATATCATCATCTCATGTTGAAGATACACTAATTTGTAGATCTGACGATGTACACACTTCATCATGTCATGTTGAATGCACAACATCAACATATCAAGTAGGTGATATTCCATCTTTTGCATCTTATTTCCAAGGCACATCATCTCGGTTCAAGGTACACAAAGCACTCAACCTTATGCTGATGTTCAAAATGTTGAGGGAATAGAAGAGATTATAACACCTTCTAGAATTTGTTTTAGAAGACCAAAATATTTGATTGATATTGATACTAACATTTTGAAATCAATGCCTGGCAAGATTGGCAAGTGTATTTGTCAAAAAAAAGTTAATTGTATGTGGAGATTATTCTTTGAAGAATTAAATATTATAGTTCAATTCCAATTATTTGTTGAAATGATGAGGAATTTGAAATTTAGGCTTATCATAAAAATTCTTGGGCTAAGAATGATGGATGATTCAAATGAAAAAAGCATTGTAAAGAATCTAATGAGTGCTTATGAAAAAGTGGGTTCTAAATCACGCACCAAAGATAGTAATATCACAAGATGAGTACTTACATCGACTACTGTGAAAGGATAAAGAAATTGGTGAGGCTTTGAAATTATTGATCGAAGATTTTTGAAAAAATAACACACATGTTTCCCCTAATCAAAGAGATGTTTTAAGAAGTAGGATTAGTAGCCAAAATTGAGACTCACATGGAAAAAAAAATTTGGACTCAACTCAGACACATTTTTTTGCAAAATTTAATGGTATGTATCTTCAAATTTGAATAAGTCAATTTTTTTTGAGATGGGTAAACCTTTTTATGTGAAGATAAATCACACACACACAACTTGTTGCTGTAGGATACATCCTAAATTTTCTAACCATTTTGATTTTTGTAGGCATATATTTGTGTGTTTTTGCATTCTAAGTTTGTTTTGTAGGATTGTGACATGAATGAGCCACCTAGATCTTTAAGGGAAGTCATATCGAACATTTTACATGAAATAGGAGATAGCCAACAATTTTATGAGACATCATGCTTGGATGGTACATTCTTATTTTGTGCTTCTTTGCAACTTTTATCAACTTGTGAACATATGGATAGTACACATGCAATTGGAAATGAAATATTAGATTATAAAAAATATAAGACAATGACATATGCTCTAAAAGATGGGAAACAAGGTAAAAGATGTGATTTAGTCATTGAAAAGATTCCAGTGTATGAGTTCATGAAGATTTTTATGAAAAGATTATTTATGAGTAAGCAAGGCATACACATAGAGCTCAATGGTTAGATTTTCAATTCAAGTTGTACAGTGATATGTTTCCACTAGATACCATTATTTTAGTTGTAGACTTCATAGAGAACTACACACTACAACCACAAAATGAGGTGCAAGAAAAGTATTATACTTCTCAAGGAGTTTCCATATTTGTTCACATAACATTCATGCATTCACCTATAAGTACAAAGGATGATAGGGATATTTTGAGGGAGTACTATTTTTACAACAGCAATGATCAATCATATTTACAGAGTTTGTACATGGTTGTTTTCAACTAGTTCATGGAGATTTGGCTAAAAGGGGCATACCATATTGTTAGCACATTATTTGGTCAGACAATTGCACATCTCAATTTAAGAATGTACAGATGTTCTATTTGTTGAGCAGGATGCATAGGTTGTCTAGAATTTTATATATGTTAAATTTCACAAAGGCTGGTCATGGAAATAGAGAGCACGATGATGCAGGCGCATGCATCAAAAGAGCCTTATATTGTAAAGAACTAAAGTATAAAGATGGAGAAATATTGATAGATGCAAAATCCATCATCCACTAGTGTAACGCTACAATGGGTCCAGGTAAGGAAGGTGAGTCTACGGCTTGTAGATTTTTTTGGTTGATAGATAATACTAACATTGCACCATATGAAGATTGTTGCATACTAAAAAGATCAAGTGAGTTGCACTTTTTTAGAAGCTTTGATGTAGGTTCATGGAGTATCCACACATGAAAAATGGCATGCTATTGTCTATCATGTGCAAAGGAAAATTGGGATGACTGTGAGTCAATTGAATGGGTGGAAAAATGGGATATAAGGGTTTTGGACCCAATTGACACCTATTGTCCCCCACAAGCACTAGAAATGGTAGACATGCATTCATCCATTGACTTTGATCACTTGTCTGATCTACTACAACCTAGTAATATATATTTATATATCTTTGTAATTTCAATATGTAACTTTATAACTTTTACCGAAGTATTTTCTGAATTAATGATCGCATTTTGTACATGTATCATTGCAGGCCATGTTTTTGTTGTTATTGCACCTGAAGAAAACGAAGAAGGGATAAATTATTATTTGTGTCATTGTGTTTGATCCAAACAAAAATTGGATCACTCGGTTATAGATGGTGAAGGTTTAGAGTACCATATCGGTGCAGTGGTTGTAACTGGCATAGGGCTTAGATGATATTCTACGAAGAACCCTAACTTGTAGTTATTCAAGGATTGGCAAGCATAAAGGAAGATTCTTCATTATTTGAACCTTGTTGTCACATCAAATTTCCACTTGATAAAATATGGTAGAAAACCACATAATAAGACTCTTTGGAAAGTTCGTGAGTCAGACCACGAGGCAATACTTGAGACATTAAAATGTAGAACAGATCCAGTTGGTTCATTAGATTGAATAGGGAGAGAAAGAGAGACAGAGAGAGTGGTGCAGGGGCACCTTGAATCATAGGTCCCTAACCTTTTCATTTTTGTTGTGTTATGCTCCAACTGAGCCTTGTAATTAGAATAAGGGTCATTGGACCTAGATGTGGTAGTTAGGGTATTAGATGTCATTTAATGTCCTTAGAAGAGTCACTATTTTGGCCTAAAAATCAAGGCATACATTGCCATAGGGATATGAGTAATCTAAAGGATAAGGGCCCCTAGCATAGAATTGCTAAGGGATAGCCTAAATAACAAGTTAGAAGCATTAAGAAGAGCAAGGAAGAAAAATCCAAAAGTTGCTATATTGCAATTTTGCAATTTTTGTAAAATAATGATTTTGCAAGAAATTGAGGATTTTCCTTATAAAACTTGAAGTAGGCTGATGAAAACCATAGGGATGAAGTGGAAAGACCTAGGAGGACATATAAAGACTTTCCAAACCCTAAAATGAGAGAAGTTAATATCATTCTGTACGGTCAACATACTATAGCAGGAAATTTGAAGGCAAAATTACTGAGTTTCTAAGTTTTAAGGCATTTTTGACATTGTTTTTGTAGACTATACTAGTTTTCATGGTAGATTGGGTTGTTTAGAGCAATTTTTTTTAGGAATTTTGGTTTGATTGTCTTTCTTTTCATAGTTGCTCAAAAAGTTGCTTGATAACTTTTGAGCAACTTCTTAAAAAAATGTTAAACTTTCAAAAACTCTTCCACAAAGAGCTAGTTGGTTCAAACCAACCTTATAATTTTTTGGTACAACCTATATTAACCCTCACAAGCAGGTGATAGGTATGATGTACTTATTTTGGAAAGAAATCAATAAAATAACCTATTTTCCTACAAAATTATGTGTTTTGAAGAATTGTATAGACTGGTACTGACATTGGGACATGTGCCAATGACCCCAAGAGTTAGACGGTTGAGTTACCTTTTATTTTCATTTGGTTTCATGTTTTTATCCTTTGTAGTTTGCAAGTTATTCAAGTTTTGTTGAAGGTGCCTAGAAATCAACATTAAACCAAAGGTTTCACCTAGGGCCTTGTCGTTTTGGCACTTTCCACCATGAGAATTTGATTCCCCTTAATTGAATACAAGCCTTATCAGTGTACTTCATGATTTTGTAGGTTTCATAGATGGCTAAGAAAGGAATGAATTTTTCAACGATACCCTAGGTGTATGGCTCCATACATACACCATTCAGTATTTCACCACAGTCACTATAACTTTTTCTCTAGAGTGATCCAAGTTCTATAACTTTGGATTTGGACTTGTTTCACATGTCCCTAGATGTTCCAATAATTTTTTTGCAGATTGGCATGTGTGAAAGGGTACCTATAGTGTAACTATGGCCCAATTAGGCCTATCAACACTTTCCAAATGTTGTTACAGTAGTGGCTTTTAGTCTCTTCCAATTTGTGAGGTTTACATATATTTTATATGTCCTAAAAGGGTGTTTGAATCTCACTTTAAATTATGTCTTCATGTGGGTTTTTCCATATTATGTTCAATTTATAGTTTGAAGGGCTACTAGCCTTTTCAATGGCAAACTATTGTAAATGTATATCAGTGATTTTTGGACACAACAAAATCACTTTATTTGTTGTATACAGACCTTAATAGGTCTAAGGTGTGTTTGTATTCCATTCCATGGTCGTTGTTCTCTTTTCATTCATGTTTGGGGGTATGTTCTTGGTGTAGAGCACCAAGGGACTTGGTTTATATTTTGGTTTTAATGTTTTTTTTTACCAAACTTAGGCTAGAATAAACAAACCTTGGATGAGAAGTCCATGGTTGTCAAAGAAAGATACCATTTTGTATGCTTAACGCACTTTATGCAATTTATAAGCAAAAGTTGCTCATTAGGAAAATTTGGGATTTTTAATATTTTTGGTCAAGAAATCCTAGGATTATTTTTTTTTATTTAGTTTTAGGTATTTTGAAATCTTTTCCAAGTCTTAGAAGTGGAATCAAGTGAAAAATCTAAAAAGTGCACTTTTTGTGCAAAGTTACATTGTTGAAAGTTGTAAAAGTTGCTCAAATTTGCAACTTAGTGGGAAAAGGGTTATAACTATTCAAATATTGGTTGTAACCATTAAAATAGACATATGAGATATATATACCTCATTTTTGAGGTCTAGAGGGCATTAATGTATGGATTGGAACAAGTTGCAAAGAAAGAAATTCAGTTTTGGAGTCATTTTTACTGTTGTTTGCATGTTGCATGAACTGTATAGAATTTTAGATCAGATGTGATGGTTTTTTGAGATAGATCTTTGAATCAGCTTTCTTTTTCTTCTATTATCATCATTCTACATGTTTTTTAACTCAAGTTATAGCATTTTTAGTGAAACTAGGTGTTTAGGACAGCATTTTGGTGCACACAGCAAAAATGGGCCTCTAACTGCAATTTCCTAGGTTGAAATTTCATGGCCACTTGAAAAATGGTAATTAGTAGGGTCATTTTAAAGATTTTAGGTTTCAAGACTGGAGGATCTATTTTTTGATTTTTTCAATCAAGCCCTAGGTCAAGTACCATGAAGGATTTGACCTCCTGTAGCGTGTTGATTTGTGAATAGAAAGAGTTTGGGAATTGGTGAAGGGATGATCATTTGGAAATAAGTTATTTTAGTGTTTCAAAACCTTCTTGAGCATTTATTTCATTTCCACAACCTCGTTTCCTACTGGTTGCTTTGTAAACCAAGCCTAACTTAATCACTTAGGTATGTGTTGCTTTGTGAAGGAAAGGGAATGTTGGAGTGGGGCTAGAACTTGATTCTTTGGGGTTTAAAGTAACTTTGAAAAGGGTATTCAAAAACCTAAATTTTTTTGGGTATTTTTTGAAACTTTGTGAAGTTAGATCCAAAAAAACCATTTTAGGAGGGCTAAAAGGGGCTCACAGGGCTACTAGGCCAAATTGGGGTGTGAGGCTTTGTGCAAGTGTATGATTCAAACCAGTGGTGCAGCCTATGGTAAATAGGTTCCCTAAGATAATTTAACCTCTTATAACCCTTGGGACAAAATTCTAGGGTATTTTCCTAGTATTGACCTAGTTGTGGGAGATTGGTGCAAAACCCATAAAGTGGGCAAGTTTGGTTCTTTTTCCTTGGATTCTTGGTGAAGTTAGAGACCATGTTTCATTGATCCATTGGAGGATTGGGGTGTGCTGAAACCTTGTAATAAGGTTAAATATTTAATAGCCAGTTGGTTGATTTCAAAAGTGGGAAGCTCATTTGAAGCTTCTTAGTCGTGCTCTCTACATCAGTTCCCTTATTAGGCTTTTGGAGAATCATTATGTTTTGGTTCTTTTGAACTTAGGAAAACTTAGTGATTAGGTTCCCTACCTTTTTTGTGTTGTGATAACCTGTGATAAGTTCATTACTAATGCTTTTGATAAGTGTTCCAGCACTAAACCATCTTTTTGGGAAATTTGAAGGATTCCAACCTTGTCTAATTGCCTAGTGACTTGCCTTTTAGAAGATTTCATCATGCACTACTACATCACAACTATCCTAAGTGAACTATATAGGATCATTATGTGTCTTCTTTGATGAGTCTAGAATGGGTGCTCCTGCACTTGTCATCTACTTGACTAGGACATGTTTGGGAACTGACAATCTCCATTTAAACTCAAGTCTCCATTTAAAGGTGGTAATGAGATTTTTGTTGTCCTGTTAAGATCATTAATATATTTCAATGAGAACTTTGAGGGATCATGCCCAGCTTGAGTATCCTGGCTTCCCAAGTCCTATAAATGCAAGGTCATTGATGAATAGGCTTTTCTAATTAAAAAATTTGTGGTGTTGGAGTGAAGTGCATGACTAGATTGTTTTCCTACTAATGATCCAATTTGAGCCTTCACTTCACATTGCTCTATGGAAAATTCTATAGCACTTGTTAATTCTCTATTTGAAAATTTTGTGTCTATGTACATGTGCACTCTTTCCCAGTAGTTGTAGGTTTTGTCTCTTCATCCTAAGTAATTGGCATACCTTGGATGGCACTAAGATAACAATTTTCTTCTTAAATGTCCTTTTCTCTCATATTAATCTCTCTATTAAGTAGGTTTTCTATATCTTCCTTTGTATATTTAATATATGTAGCTACAATTCCTCTGTATATATTCCTTAGTATATTAAGCTTTCCTCCATAGGAATGAGAAGGCATGGGGAGTGAGGCCAACTGTTGGTCACTATATTAAAATGGTAGTTCTTGGCCATGCCACTAATGGGAATCATTTCAATCTTATTTTCAAAATCAATACCTCATTTTTCTTGAAAGAATAGTATACATTGTTTTCAATGTCTTTGAAATATTTGTAGCTGGTAGCCAATTTCTTATTCATTTCCTTTCAATATTCATTGGGAACTAAGGTATTTGGTTACCTAATAGGTCCTAGGAATCTTAACTAGGGTCCTAAAATAGTCCTAGATGGACCCATTGGATCTAAATATGTAAAGAGCAAAAATTGCTCAAAAGTTGCAATGTTGCTCAAAAAGTTGCTTGAGCAACTTTTGCAATTTTTGCAAAAAATTTGCAAATGGAAGTTTGGTAAGTTGTAACTATCCATGCTCGGGTGTATGAGCATGAGAAAAAATAATTTGAAGGTTAGAAGGATTCTAGTCAGATTTGCATTTTTAAGCAACTTTTACAACTTTTGCAATTTTGCACAAAAAGTACAACTTTTGCAAAGTTCACTAGATTTCA
This sequence comes from Cupressus sempervirens, assembly GCA_028749045.1. Classification (NCBI taxonomy): domain Eukaryota; kingdom Viridiplantae; phylum Streptophyta; class Pinopsida; order Cupressales; family Cupressaceae; genus Cupressus; species Cupressus sempervirens. The sequence goes on from CM053792.1 coordinate 217,985,572, forward strand.
CTTCTAGGACCTAGAAAAGGTTCCAAACTATTAAAAAAACAACTAAAAACACCTAATCCTAGGCTATCTTGACCAAAAACTCTAAAAGACCCAATTTTTCCTAGTTAGCAACTTTTTCTCATATCTTGCACAAAGTGGCCTAGGCATACATATCTTGCTCATATCTCTCTCACCATTCATCATGGAATCAAACTATCTATTATGTTAGCTCTAGGTGGCTGGGTAAACCCTAGCCCCAAGCTTTTCCTATCCTATTGACCGCTCGAACATTCTTGGGCATACCGAACCAAAAAGTCCTTAAGAGTCACTAAATGTCATAGGGCAGCGATCTTTGATGGGGCATATCTCAAAGCTCATGCGAAGTATGGATGTAATTATAAGTGTTATAGGACCATGTTGTAGAGACCTACAATAACATCTCTCTCTTTTTGGAGATATTAATCCATTTTTATTTTGTGATGCCATCTCGGGTGATGTTGAAACTTGTAGTGTTAGCCAATACAAAGTTGTCAACTGCCAAATCTCCCTCACCGTTCCTCGTGGGATCAAATTGTCTATTCTATTAGCTCTAGGTGGCTATGTAAACCCTAGCCCCAAGCTCATCTCATCCCTTTGAGTTCTCAAACATTCTTGAGCACACCAAACAAAAATGTCCCTAAGAGTCACTAAATGCCATAGGGCAACAATTTTTGATGGAGCATATATTGAAGCTCATGCAAGGTATGGATGCAATTCTAGGTACTATAGGACCGTGTTATGGATACCTACAATAACCTCTCTCACTTTTTGGATATCTTATTCTATTTTGATTTTACAATGTCATCTCGAGTGATGCTAAAACTTGTAGCATTGGTCAGTACAAAGTTGCCAACTGCCAAATCTCCCTCACCATTCATCGTGGGATCAAACTATCTATTATGTTAGCTCTAGGTGGCTGGGTAAACCCTATCCCCAAGATCATCCCATCCTATTGAGTGCTCAAACATTCTTAGCCATGCTAAATCAAAACGTCCCTAAGAGTCACTAAATGCCATAGGGCAGCGATCTTTGACGGAGCATTTCTTGGAGCTCATGTGAGGTATGATGTGATTCTAAGTGCTATACGACCATTTTGTGGAGACTTACAATAACCTCTCTCACTTTTTGGAGATCTTATTCCATTTTGATTTTGTGACGCCATCTCAGGTGATGCTAAAACTTATAGTGTTGGCTAGTACAAAGTTGCCAACTACCAAATCTCCCTCACCCTTCATTGTGGGATCAAACTATCTATTCCATTAGCTCCGAGTGTCTAGGTAAACCCTAGACCTAAGCTCATCCCATCCCATTGAGGGCTCAAAAATTCTCAGGCATGCTAAACTAAAATGTCCCTAAGAGTCACTATATGCCATTGGGCAGCAATCTTTGATAGGGCATATCTCAAAGCCCGTGTGAGATATGGATGCAATTCTAGGTGTTATAGGACCATGTTGCAGAGACCTACAATTTTGGAGATTTTATTATTCTTTGATTTTGCGATGCCATCTTGGGTAATGTTGAAACTTGCAGTGTTGCCCAGTACAAAGTTTCCAATTGCCAAATCTTCCTCATTGTTCATCGTGGGATCAAACTATCTAATCTGTTAACTCCAGGTGGTTGGGTAAACCCTAGCCCCAAACTCATCCCATCCCATTGAGAGCTCGAACATTCTCGGGCACACCGAACCGAAATGTCTCTAAGAGTCACTAAATTCCATAGGGCAGCAATCTTTAACGGGGCATATCTTGGAGCTCACAAAAGTATGGATGCAATTCTAGGTGCTATAGGACTATGTTGTAGAGACCTACAATAACCTCTCTCAGTTTTTGGAGATCTTATTCTATTTTGAATTTACAATGCCATCTTTGGTGATGCTAAAACATGTAGTGTTGGCCAGTACAAAGTTGTCAACTACCAAATCTCTCTCACCTTTCATCGTGGGATCAAACTATCTATTATGTTAGTTTTGGGTGGCTAGGTAAACACTAGCCCCAAGCTCCTCCTTTCCTGTTGAGCACTCAAACATTCTCAGGCATGCCGAATCGAAATGTCCCTAAGGGTCACTAAATGTCATAGGGTAGCAATCTTTGGTGTGGCATATCTTGGAGCTCGTGCAAGGTATAGATGTAATTTTGGGTGCTATAGGACCATGTTGCAGATACCTACAATATCCTCTCTTTCTTTTTGGAGATTTTTCTCTATTTTGATTTTGCAATGCCATCTTAGGTGATGCTGAAACTTGTAGTGTTGGCCAGTACAGAGTTACCAACTATTGAATCTCCCTCATCATTCATCATGAGATTGAACTATCTATTCTATTATCTCTAGGTTTCTAGGTAAACCCTAGCCCCAAGCTCATCCTATCCCTTTGAGTGCTCAAACATTCTCGAGTATGTCAAATTGAAACATCCCTAAGAGTCACAAAATGGCATAGGGTAGCGATCTTTGATGAAGCATATTTTGGAGCTCATGCAAGGTATGGATGCAATTCTAGGTGCTATAGGACTGTATTATGGAAACCTACAATAAATTCTCTCACTTTTTGGAGATATTTTTCTTTTTATTTTGATGATGTCATCTTGGGTGATGCTGAAACTTGTAGTGTTGGCTAGTACAAAGTTGTCAACTGCCAAATCTCCTTCACCGTTCATCTTGGGGATCGAACTACCTATTCCATTAGTGCTAGGCTATCAGCTAAACCTTTGCCCCAAGTAAATCATATCTTGTTGAACACTCAAACATTCTCAGGCAGGCTGAATCAAAACATCTCTAAGAGTCACTAAATGCCATAGGGTAGCAATCTTTGATGAGGTATATTTCGGAGCACATGCGAGGTGTGGATGTGATTCTAGGTGTTATAGGACCATGTTGTGGAGACCTACAATAACCTCTCTCACTTTTTGGAGATCTTATTCTATTTTGATTTTGTGATGCCATCTCGGGTGATGCTGAAACTTGTAGTGTTGGCCAGTACAAAGTTGCCAACTACCAAATCTCCCTCACCATTCATCGTGGGATCAAATTATCTATTCTATTAGCTCTAGGTGGCCAAGTAAACCCTATCCCCAAGATCACCCTATCCCATTGAGCACTCAAATGTTCTCGAGCATGCCGAACCAAATTGTCCCTAAGAGCCACTAAATGCCATAGGGCAGTCATCTTTGATGGGGCATATCTTGAAGCTCGTGAGAGGTATGGATGCGATTCTAAGTACTATAGGACCATGTTATGGAGACTACAATAATCTCTCTTACTATTTGGAGATCTTATTCCATTTTGATTTTGCAATGCCATCTTGGGTGATGCTGAAACTTGTAGTGTTGGCTAGTACAAAGTTACCAACTGCCAAATCTCCCTCACCTTTCGTCATGGGATCAAACTATTTATTCTGTTAGCTTTGGGTGGCTAGGTAAACACTAGCCTCAAGCTCCTCCCATCTCGTTGAGCACTGTAACACTCTTAAGCATGCCAAATGGAATCATCCCTAAGAGTCACTAAATGCCATTGGGCAATGATCTTGATGAGGCATATCTCAAAGCTCGTGTGAGGTATGGATGCAATTCTGGGTGCTATAGGACCATGTTGTGGATACCTACAATAACCTCTCTCTCTTTTTGGAGATCTTACTCCATTTTAATTTTGTGATGCCATCTCATGTGATGCTAAAACTTGTAGTGTTGGCTAGTACAAACTTACCAACTACCAAATCTCCCTCATTGTTTGTCGTGGGACCAAACTATTTGTTCTATTAGCTCTGAGTAGCTCAAAAAACCCTAGTTCCAAGCTCATCCCATCCCATTGAGCACTCGAATATTCTTGGGCACACCAAACCAAAACTTCCCTAAGAGTCACTAAATGTCATAAGGCAGTGATCTTTAATAGGGCATATCTCAGAGCTCGTGTAAGGTATGCATTTGATTCTAGGTACTATAGGACTATGTTGTGAATACCTATAATAACCTCTCTCACTTTTTAGAGATCTTATTCCATTTTGATTTTACAACACCATCTCAGGTGATACTAAAAATTGTAGTATTGACTAGTACAAAGTTGTCAACTGTCGAATCTCCCTCACTGCTCATCATGGGATTGAATTGTCTATTTTGTTAGCTTTCAGTGGCTAGGTAAACCCTATGCCCAAGCTCATCCCATCTTATTGAGTGCTCAAACATTCTCGGGCATGCTGAATCGAAACATCCCTAAGAGTCACTAAATGCCATAGGGAAACAATTTTTGATAGGGCATACCTCAAAGCTCGTGTGAGGTATGGATGCAATTTTGGGTGCTATAGGACCTTGTTTTAGAGACTTTAAATAACCTCTCTCACATTTTGAAGATCTAATTTTTTTTTGATTTTACGATGCCATCTCGGGTGATGTTGAAACTTGTATTGTTGGCCAGTACAAAGTTACCAACTGCCAAATCTCCTTTACCACTTGTCGTGGGATCGAACTATCTATTCTATTAGCTTTGAGTGGCTAGGAAAACCCTAGTCCCAAGCTCATCCCATCCTGTTGAGAACTCAAATGTTCTTAGACATGCCAAACTGAAATGTCCCTAAGAGTTACTAAATGCCATAGGGCAGCAATCTTTGATCGGGCATATCTCGAACCTTGGGCAAGGTATGGATGCGATTCTAGGTGATATAAGACCATTTTGTAGAGACCTATAATAACCTCTCTCTCTTTTTGTAGATCTTATCCTATTTTAATTTTGTGACACCATCTCGGGCGATGCTAAAACTTGTAGTGTTGGCCAGTACAAAGTTGCCAACTGTCAAATCTCCCTCACCATTCATTGTGGGATCCAACTATCTATTCTATTAGGTTTGGGAGGCCAACTAAACCCTAGCTCCAAGATTGTCCCATATCATTGAGTGCTCAAACATTCTCGAGCATGCTGAACCAAAAAATCCCTAAGTGTCACTAAATGCCATAGGGCAGCGATCTTTGACGGGGCATATCTTGGAGCTCATGCAAGGTATGGACATGATTATGGGTGCTATAGGACCATGTTGCAGAGGCCTACAATAACCTTTATTTTCTTTTGGAGATCTTTTTTTTTTAATTTTGCGATGTCATCTCGAGTGATGCTAAAATTTGTAGTGTTGGCTAGAACAAAGTTGTCAACTACCAAATCTCCCTCACCATTTGTCATGGGACCTAATTGTCTATTATGTTAGCTTTGGGTGGCCTGGTAAACCCTAGCCCCAAGCTCATCCTATCCTATTGAACACTCAAACATTCTCAAGCACATCAAACTAAAATGTCCCTAAGAGTCACTAAATGTCATAGGGTAGCAATTTTTGATGGGGCATATCTTGAAGCTTGTGCAAGGTATGGATGTGATTCTAGGTGCTATAGGACCATTTTGCAAAGACCTACAATAACCTCTCTCATTTTTTGGAGATCTTATTCCATTTTGATTTTGCAATGCCATCTCAAGTGATGCTAAAACTTTTAGTGTTGGCTAGTAAAAAGTTGCCAACTATTGAATCTCCCTCACCATTCTTCATGGGATCAAACTATCTATTTTGTTAGCTCTGGGTGGCTAGGTAAACACTAGTCCTAAGCTTTTCCCATCCCTTTGAGTGATTGAATGTTCTCAAGAACACTGAATCGAAACGTCCCTAAGAGTTACTAAATGCCATAGGGCAAAAATCTTTGACGAAGCATATCTCAAAGATCATGCAAATAATGGATGCAATTCTAGGTGCTATAGGACTGTGTTGCAGAGACCTACAATAATCTCTTTGACTTTTTGGAGATCTTATTTTGTTTTGATTTTACGATTCCATCTCAGGTGATGTTGAAACTTGTAGTGTTGGCTAATGTAAAGTTACCAACTACCGAATCTCCCCAACTGTTCATCGTGGGATCAAACTGTATGTTTTGTTAGCTCCAGGTGGTTAGGTAAACCTTAGCCCCAAGATTGTCCCATCCTGTTGAGTGCTTGAACGTTCTCTGGCATGTCAAACCAAAATGTTCCTAAGAGTCACTAAGTGTCATAGAGCATTGATCCTTGATGGGGCATATCTCAGAGCTTGTGTGAGATATGAATATGATTCTAGGTGTTATAGGACTATGTTGTGGAGACCTACAATAACCTCTCTCACTTTTTAGATATCTTATTCCATTTTAATTGTGTGATGCCATCTCGAGTGATGCTAAAACTTGTAGTGTTGGCCAATACAAAGTTGCCAACTACCAAATCTCTCTCACCTTTCATCATGGGATCAAACTATCTATTCCATTAGCTCTAAGTGGCAAGCTAAACACTAGCCCCAAGCTCTTTCCATCTCATTGAGTGCTCAAACATTCTTAGGCACACCAAACTGAATTGTCCCTAAGAGTCACTAAATGCCATAGGGTAGCGATCTCTGACTCTGGCAACTGAATATGTCATCTTATCCAATGATGGAGACTTGTGATAGAAGGTAAAGGTGTGATCATACACCTAATTTTTAACATGTTGTTTTTTTATGGTAATAAGGTAATCCTTGTATGTAAGGTCAAGGAACTTAAGGTCACCTATAAACCCAAGTTGCCTTATTCCTAACAATTTTTCTTTTTTTGTTATTTTTGTTAATAAGTTGACTCAATAAGTTTTTTAAGAGTTAGTAGACCTTATATAGGTCCTATGTGTTACCAAAAACCACTTGGTTAAGTTCTAGGAAGATTTAGTGATAAAATTGCATTTTGCAATAAAAGTTGTTGACAATTTTAGCAATTTTTTGGAAAACATTGAAATTAACCTTGTAACCAATCAAACTAATTGGTAATCGGTTGGCCTCTATGAATTTAGAGGATTCATAAGGTGTTGGTGATTATTAAGTTTTTTTATATGGAAAGGAATCACTGCTGATGTTAAACTTGTATATAGGATCATTGAGTCATTGTCAAATATCATTACTTCCTGTTTAGAATAGAAAACTTGTACTTTGTCAGAATGAAACACCACTTTAGCTGCATGTTATCACTAAATGGAGTTAGTGGAATATATTAAGGATCTTCTTGGTTGTCTTAATATTCATTTCATGGGTTTGAAACATAATCACTTCCCTTTGTGAAGAGTTGTCTGAAAATCAGCAAATTACATGTTGTTACAAAGAAAATACAATCATAGAATGTTGGAAGATTGTTTTCACTCATAGGATTTTGAAGAATCTCTTGGAAGGATGGAATAGATGACTGATCAATTCCTTGAAATGTCTAAGATGTTAGTTTGAAGCAAGTTGATTATGATCCATTTTTCTGTTATTGCTTTCCAAGTCTTGAATAGGGAAAGTGATCAAGTAGTTTTGTGAAGTTGGGTAGAAATTTGTTCAATGTTGTAACCAAGTTGGAAAGAATCTTTGAAGACACTTACAAAGGTGGGAAAGGTAGTTTTTCCTTAAAAGTGTTCTTGCTAGGAATCCACTAGCTTTTGGTGCGAGCACTCCACATCATTTTGGATGCAATTTACATTAAACTGAAATACATGAAATGTACTTAAAACATAAACAAGAAAAAAGATACATATTATGATAACCAATACTATCATACATGAACAAACATATAATATATTATGATAACCAATAATGTCATACATAAATGAACATATAATATATTATGATAGCCAATAATGTCATACATGAACAAACATATAATATATTATGCTAACCAATAATGTCATACATTAACAAACATATAATATATTATGATAATAACTAATAATGTCATACATAAACAAACATATCATATATTAAACAATAATGTCATAACTCTAATAATGTCATGCATCAAATATATGTCATACATCAAATATAAAATGTCATATATACATCAAATGTATATTGAATATGTCCACTGACATAAAATCCAACATATATGTCCACTAATGCCTATACATGTCTATCTATCAACTATATCTTCTCCTTCCCACGAGCAGATGGAAACAAATCCCTAGAGGTCTTTGGTCATCATGTGGAGGGAGATAATGGGGATGGTGGTGTCTTCCTCACATGCTCGTTCGTCCTCTTATTTAGGCTCTTCTCTAACTCGAGCTGATACAAAAAAAGTAGATATGAATTAATAATTATTATACATTGAAATCAAATATATGTACACACAAAATTAATTATTGTCTTATCGCCATCAAATAGTCACTCTGTATGTCCACCTCAAGTGGACAATCAAGTGTAATAAGGCCCTACAACAATTCAATCAATATAATCACTTATAAATAACATTAGAAATTTTGATACTAACTATTATAAACAACAACTAAAACCAAGAAAATTCTTTCATACCTTGGTCAATGGCTCCGAACTAGCCATCGCTACAGCAACTACACAATCGATGGGCTAGCGGAGATGAGGAGTCTCAAATGTCAACAGCTGGATGTCATATAATACAATTTACATGTAACATAAAACATGAAAAAAAAAATCAAATGAATTGAATTAAAATGAAACAAATGTACGTCTACGAAGCTTGTATCATGCCTAGGCTCAAAGTCCCTTGTGAAGTTGATGGTCCAATAGAGAACTAATGCAGATGCATTATTTTTTTTTGTCAATCCTTCATATGATTACTTAATAAATATATGTATTAATTTAAATGATTAAATCGATACATACCTCTTGACTCATCGACAGGATGAAAAATGGGGCTAGGGAATATGTACCAAGGTTGCCAACACTCTTACCTTGAACTTTGAACAATGTCAATACATGCTAATTAATTAGGTATTCACTATACATATGAAATGAAATCAAATTAGTTTGTTATAATTGTAATTTACCTATGTGTCAATGCCAAATGTCTCACTTAGGAACTCACCAGTGACAAGCCCATCATCCATACTATCTCTAGCATGACTGCCAAATGTGCATAAGGATCCACATGATGTGCACATGTGACTGTGATGCACAGAAGGCTACTCCTCAACTAATGGACTTGCGCAATGAATGAGGATTTGTGTCAAAGCATTACTAGTCCCTAGAGTGCTAGTCTCTACATGTTCCTTCATAACTAAAGGAGTAATCACATGCTCACTCTGTAGCTTGACAATAGGTGACCTAACTACATTAGGATCACGATGTTCCCTCGGCCTCTCAAATGATGACCCCCCACCTTTACCATGAGATTCTAATATATCAAAATAATTAGGGATCTCCCCAAGGACAAATTCAAAACACAATTTCTTTAAGAAATACATTGGAACCTCTTGATTATTGAAAGGAGGGAAATCAAAGACCATCCACCATCTATCTCAAAAGCTATTTCTAATACCATCATGTATGCACCAATGGATGGGGAATGGTTTAGTTATAGTTTTAATAGTATCTTGTTCTCCAAGATTTTTAAACAATGCACAAATGCTACCTTTTGCTATTTCTTTTTTTTATACATCTTGATATAATAATTTGTTTGCATAATATCTTCTTTTTTCATCCCTCTTAACATGTCAAATATCCAACTAACCACTAACAAAAGCTACATGGGTCATAATGGACTCGAGGGAGGATGTCAATTGTGCTCTCATCAAATTGGTTTGCCCTGAAGCTTTCAACCTACCAATGAGTTCTTCTAATTCATTTTTCCCTCTTTCTATTTCCTTCATTATGTTGTCTTGGTTGCCAGGAGGAGGTCTTCCAATTGGTGCAGGTTGCAGAATTTTTTGCTCTTGTTATGGAGGGTTTTGATTTTCATCTTGTGGAGGACTTTCATTTTGATTTTTTTGATCTAGCTGGAGATTTGGCAGTTGATTATTTACATTTCATGATAAGAAACCAATTGCAATCTAAATTAATGAACAAATTTAAAGCAAAATTGAAAAAACCTACAAAACAATGCAAAAAAAAGAGTAGAAAATATACTACACAATCCCCATCTTGAACTTAGGTGACGAGGAGGCATTTTGAGGAGGCAAGTGACAAAATTCTTCAACTTTTTCAATCTGTGTGTGTTCTATTGAGGAGAAATGCAAAAGCCAAATAGAAAGATAAAATAGGCCATGCGTTTGTAGCCCATTTATTAAAAATTTTAATTTTGCAAAGCGTGTATGGGATATAGCATGCACATGCTTTGGCTTGGGCTCCACAAGTTCTAGCTTGCGCTCCACAAGCCTAAGGCTTGTGGAGCCCAAGCCAAAGTGTGTGCACGCTTTGCAAAATTTGAAAAAAAAACTTTGGGTGTCATGTTTTTGGCACTACAACTTGGTGCAAATACTTGGACGTTAGGAAATGTTGATTAAAGGTGCCACGTAAGACAAATCTTCATATGTATAAGGAAAGAATATTTGCATTGGTTTATATTTGAAGAGATTAAATGCAATGGTTATGGTTTGATGTCAAACTATGCATTAAAACATCTTGAAGGTCTCATATTTATCGGGTACTGATGAAGAATGAATGTTTATGATATACAGGAACTCGTGTGCTTCAACTCAAACATGCAAATGATTGTCACATTTTTGACAAGTGGGAAAGGCACTTCTATTGGAAGCATCAAATGAAGAGGACATACATGAGTGAAGGTAACCTTTGTTTTAAGAGGCATGAGCAAGGGAATTATTAAGGATTCCACTCCTCTTAAGGTATATAGTGGTATGTTATTTGTTTTTTCTTTTTCATATTATTATGAAATATAATTTAAATTTGTTATATAATTATATGGGTAGATATAAATATACATATGTGGTGATTAATGGTGATTATATATGTAGATTATATATATATATATATATAGTTCAAAGTATATATTTAACTAGATCTTTATCTATATATTTAGATTTTATTTGAATGTGTAAATCTATTTAAAATATAAGGGAATAAAATTTAGTATTATATTCCAACTTAATCAGAAAGACAAGGTGCAAGATTTATAAGTAAAGGGATTTTTTTCCTAATACAGAGCATAATCACAAACATAGTATTGTTTTAAACAAAAGCAACCTCTAGGATAATATGTTATATATTGATTTCATGGGTGTCAAATTTTAGTATTTCATTTATAAAGAGATTTTTGAATAGAAAAGAAAGAATGCCAAAATCACAGTAAGAAAATATTTAACACTATATGTAGAACAAGAGAAAAAGTCAATAGAATTCTATCAAGATACAATGAGAGTGATACAACATTACATAGAGGTTTGTTTAGAGAAACATATTTTGTTTAAATTATTTATCTAAGCATCACTTAGAGTAGACTATAATTTATAAGCACTTTACAACCTAATTAATACGAGTGGAATAGGCATATTTAAATTCTTAAAAATTTGAATTTTCTGTTTGGGTAGAGCAAATCGAAATCGGGAATAGGAATATAATAGGAACACGTATTCCAATTTTGGTCCAAAAATGAGCATTTACAATTCCACCTAAATAGGTGGAATTGGACTACGCATTCTTATTCCAGTTTTATTTATTTTAGAAAACATAAAATTTTGGGTCTGTGAATTCCTCATCAAATTCTGGCTGAACCAAATAGAAAATAGGAATATGTATCCATATTTTCTATTCTAGAATAACTATTCCAAACTAACAATTCCAGTTCCCATATTTGTATTCCCGCAGCCAAACAGACTTTAAGTCATTTAGAATGGAGTGCACATATTTTTCTCTTTCATTGTTCTACAACTACTTGCAAATGGATCATAAAAAATGTCAATGAATCTATATTGCAAGATGTAATACTTTTTTAAATTAAAAAAAATTGCACATTGTTATCATTCTAGAGAGTTCTAGAGAGTTTTGTTGTTAACCTTGTGTCCTATTTTACCACTTTCTGAAACACTACATGTATTTTCCAAGTTCTTGCTTGTAATGTTGTAAAATATCTCCAAGAAACTACATCTAAGGTGAGGATTATGTATATCCCTCATACATATGTCACTACCTAGTTTATATGTTTCTTTCCTGCGGGCTTTACGGACATACTCTACATATATAGGTTAATAAGGAACGGAGATGAAATAAAGGAGGAGAACATCAACAATGCATTCCTCAACCAGGTGTTGAAGGTCATAAATATTGTTCTTGGTACACGCATGAATTCCCATCAAAGAGACCAATATACAAAATATATTATCCATATAAACAATAAACTTATTGCTCAAACAGAAGCACATGCATTATAATTTAAAATTGACTTAACCCTTTCACCGGTGGGTAAAAAGGAAAAGGAAAGGTGGGTTTATAGTCCACGACACTATGCCATAGTTTTTGGGTTTACATATGGTGACAGTGATATGGGACTACCTCGTACTCTTTTTCGAAAGGCGCTTGGCGCTACAAACGAGGCGTGCATACCCTACCCCCTAGTGGGATTTGAACTTGTGACCTCTCTTTCAAGAGTACAAGTTCTCCACCACTAAGCCAACTCAGACTGTACTAATGTAATTTCTAATGTACTAGGGTGCAAGTTCTAATGTAATTTTTATTATTTATATAATGCCCTGTTGTATTAAACTGAAATACACATTGTTTTCTAATGAAAATAATCCCCAGTTGGATAGTGATTTGTCTATATCAGGACCATTTCATTTGTGTTTCCTGACGTAAACTATATAGGATTTTTGGTTGAAAATAGCATAAATCCATATTCATGACTCATACATGATTGGAAAAAAAGGTGTTGCAATTTGAATTTAACTGAATTAACTAAAATAGTTGTAGCTTGGAAAAATGTCATACTACACTGTGTAGTTTGAAGACAAATGCTCGAGAGCCTGTGAATTTTCAAATAGATTTTCCATTGAGAGGCACTGTACGTATTAGAAAAATAAAACATAGGACAACGCGAACAACAGTAACCAACGATATTTATTATGTACAAAATTAGTCATTTTAAAATAGCAGATATATAATCAAATTCATACCATTGGATCTACTCCATATAAATTAAATAAATAAGTAGATAATTTCATAGATTACTACCTCCTCCACCTAACATTATAGTGTTGCCTCCCCCACCTAAGATTATAACAACTTGAATTAATGATTGATTCAAATAAATCTATGAAATAAAACATCTCAATAAAGAAAAGAGGAGAAAGAAGAGAAATCTATAGAAGAAGATTTCCCAACTGATGACAGAAAATAGTACAACTTTGTCATATAAATTATAAAAATATGATAACTTTGATTGAAAATACAAATTTGATCAAAAGCTTTGTTTTTTTTGGACTAAAAGAGGGAAGAAACAGAGTCGATGTTCTCCTGTTGTCGTTGAATGATGTATTTTGGACTTATAACTGCATAACACTTACTTAGCTTGCTCTTACTCTTCTCTGGCAGGGAGATTTGAACCTGTGCAGTTGCAGTAGAATCACAATGAGTAGAGTAAGAGTTGGTGTAATTTTGTGTTGCGTACTCCATCATCATCTTCCCAGCCTCCTCCTTAGTAATTGAATTTCTTCTGATAAGGGTTTATTAGGTCCCTTAGACAGAAAATCGATTATGATGGATACACGGATGATTACATGTCCAATTTATTTGTTTTCTTAAAAGTGGATCTCTTCAAATTTATTTTTAAGATATCTTTTCATATTGAATTTTTGTTTATTAATTTATTAATAATCATTTTTAATTTACAATTTTGTTTTACAAATAGCTGTGATAACTAAATATTATTTCGTATGGGAGGGAGACAAAATAAAACTTATTAAAAACTTTAGTTGTTTCTACACTTGACAATGCAAAGATTATGGTTCATCTCTAGAGAAAACAAATTAAATAATAATAATTTTTAAAAAAATTGTCAAAACATGGTGATTTTTATCTATTTTTTTTTGTTGTTTTTTATTTGTTAAATTGTGTTATAGAAGGTAGCCTACAAAATAAATAAATAAAGGGGGAAATTTCGTCTTCATGGAAGAAAAAAATGGCTAAGTGTTTGAAATCTCTCCTTCATGGAAAAATGAAAAAAGGATTAAGTGTTGGAAAATTTCTTCTCCATATCTCAAATTTCGCCCTCTTCAAGTCTACACCCATGACTAGAAAAATGATTGATGACATGATAAGTTACAAAAAGGGGAAATTCTTCGAAACATAAGAAGAGACGTAACAGTGAATTTAAAGCATTTGAAGAGAGAGGGGAGAAAGCTCTAGTTCTAGAAATTCAAGAAAGATGCTCAAATCCAAAATTCTAGTATCAACATCAAAGTACTAAGTGATCTGGTCCTAGACATTCAAGGTTCAAAGATCAAAGTTCAAATTCAAAAATCCAAGAACATGGTGAAGGAAGTTCAATATGAGGAAATTCTAAAGTGACACAATCATTAGCAACATATTCTAATCCATTACAGGGAGATAAATTTCCAAGTAGGTACATGAAAGATGGGATGTTCGAGGAGACATTTTCATAAAAGTGAATCAAAGTTGGATCTTATGATGTAGTTGGAAAGAAATCAAGGTTATGTAGCCTCCATCACAATTTTGTGGCACCTAATTATCTTTGCTAATGAATTGAGGTCTCCAAGTCAGACTTCTATGTATGGGTAAGTGCACCAAGTTGTGGTACCAAAAGGGGGTATAAGTGGACACTTTTTTTTCTAAAATCAGCAATTTTTGAACTTCAACAAGAATTTGAAGATAGTTACGCTCAAATTTTTAAAATATGACAAAAACAAAAAGTAGTCCTTTGAATCTAGTTTCTAAATTACTATTTTTTTTCAAAATGGTTTAGTTTTAGGTCCTCAAAAAAGCGGGCCACAGAAAGTGGTATTGTTTATTCAGAAAAAATATACCATAGTACAAAGTGTGGCCCCCTAAAATTTTAACTTTTTTGAAATTCTTTAATCCCTCTAATTCAAAGTTACCTAACACTGTGTAGTTTATCCAAGATTTTTCGAGTAATTTTATAATGTGTATTTTTTTATAAATTTTTTAATTGGACACATCTCAAAAATGTGAAATAAATGTGTACTCCCCCTAGAAATGATTGAAAACTAATCTAAAATCAAAACTTCTTTTTTTCAAAGTGTGTAGAATGGAGTCTAGTTTTTAAAAAATTAAGTTGTGAAATTTGATGAACAATCTAAAATCTATAGCCCAATTAGTACATGTTGGTTTTTGACAAAAAATGAACATACATTCAAAAGAAATTATAGTTGAAAGGCTTGAAATAATTCAAATAAAAAATAAATTATATGGTTATATAGCTAACACAGAGACCTACAATGTATGTAACCTGATTTTATCGATACTCAACCACGAGGAAACTTGAAGGAGAGCACACAAGAAAAATCAATCATCTTTTGTATGTTTGCAGCAAAACATGTCTCAGACCAATTTAAAGACTCCAAATCTTTGGGTTGGATCCCCAAGGCAAAACCAAGCCTTAGGCTTGGTAGAACTTAAAGCTTTAAATAGTGCATGCACATGCTATTCAAAGATTTTTTAAATTTTTGTCTTAATAGTGCATGCATGTTTTAGTGTGTACACACTTTAGTGCCATGCACTATTAAGACCTACATTTGGAAGGGAGAGGTAGAGTGAGAGAGAGAGGGAGAGGAGAGGGGGGATGGGAGTGTGTGTGTGTGTGTGTGTGTGTGTGTGTGTGTGTGTGAGAGAGAGAGAGAGAGAGAGAGTAGGGTATGGGAGAGAGAGGAAGTGTGTGAGAGAGAGTAGGGGGTGACAGAGATAGAGAGTAGGGGATGGGCGGGAGGGAGAGGGAGAGAGAGAGAGTAGGCAATGAGAGAGGGAGTGGGAGAGGGGGAGGAGAGAGAGAGAGAGAGAATGGGGGGATGGTAGTGTGAGAGAGAGAGAGAGAGAGTAGGGGATGGGAGAGGGGAGAGAGAGGGGGGAGATGGGATTGAGTGTGTGTGAAAGAGAGAGAGTAGGGGATGGGAGAGGGGAGAGAGAGTAGCATGAGAGAGAGAGAGAGAGAGAGAGAGTAGGCAGTGGGAGAGGGAGTGGGAGAGGGGGAGAGAGGGGGGGGGGATGGGAGTGTGTGTAAGAGAAAGTAGGGTATGGGAGAGAGTGTGGGAGTGTGAGAGAGAATAAGGGTGGTAGAGAGAGTAGGGGATGGGGGGGGGAGAGAGAGAGAGAGAGAGAGAGTAGGGGATAGGGGAGGGAGAGAGAGAGAGAGAGTGTGTGTGAGAGAGAGAGAGAGAGTAGGCAATGGGAGAGGGGGAGAGAGGGGGTGGAGAGTGTGTGAGAGATCTAGAGAGTAGAGGATGGGCGAGGAGAGAGAGGGGGGATGGGAGTGTCTATCTTTGAAAGAGAGAGAGTAGCCTGAGAGAGAGAGTAGGGGATGGGAGAGAGAGAGTAGGTGGTGGGAGAGGGAATGGGAGGGAGAGAGGGGGGATGGGAGTGTGTGAGACATATAGAGAGTAGGAGATGGGAGAGGAGAGAGAGGGGGGATGGGAGTGTGTGTCTATGAAAGAGAGAGAGTAGGGGATGAGAGAGGGGGAGAGAGAGAGTAGGGGATGGGGGAGAGGGAGAGAGAGTGTGTGTGTGTGTGTGTGAGAGAGAGAGAGAGAGAGAGAGAGAGAGAGTAAGTGGTGGGAGAGGGAGTGGGAGAGGGAGGGAGAGAGAGAGACGGGGATGAGTGTGTGTGTGTAAGAGAGAGAATAGGGGATGGGAGAGTGTGAGACTGAGAGAGAGAGAGAGTAGGAGGTGATAGAAAGAGTATGGGATGGGAAAGAGAGTGAGAGAGAGAGTAGTCAGTGGGAGAGGGAGAGGGAGAGAGAGAGAGAGAGAGGAGGATGAGAGTGTGTGAGTGTGAGAGAGAGTAGGGGATGGGAGAGAGAAAGTGTGAGAGAGAGTAGGTGGTGGGAGAGGGAGTGGGAGAGGGAGAGAGAGAGGGGGGGATGGAAGTGTGTGCAAGAGAGAGAATAGGGGATGGGAGAGAGTGTGAGACTGTGAGAGAGAGTAGAGGGTGGCAGAGAGAGTATAGGATGGGGGAGAGAGTGTGAGAGAGAGAGTAGGTGGTGGGAAAGGGAATGGGAGAGGGAGGGAGGGATGGAGGGGGGGGGGGGAGAGAGAGAGAGAGAGATGAGAGTGTGTGAGTGAGAGAGAGTAGGGGATGGGAGAGGAGAGAGAGAGGGAGGTATGGGAGTGTGTGTGTGTGTGTGTGTGAAAGAGAAAGAGTAGGGGATGGGAAAGGGGGGAGAGAGAGAGAGGGGGGGGGATGAGAGAGAGAGTGTAGGTGGTGGGAGAGGGAGTGAGAGAGGGAGAGAGAGGGGGGATGGGAGTGTGTGTATTAGAGAGAATAGGGGATGGGAGAGAGTGTGAGAGTGTGAGAGAGAGTAGGGGGTGGAAGAGAGAGAGTATGAGATGGGAGAGACAAAGTGAGAGTAGGGGATAGGAGAGAGAGAGTAGAGAGGGAGAGAGTGAGAGTGAGAGAGAGTGAGAGAGAGAGTAGGGGATGGGAGAGAGAGAGTGAGAGAGAAGTAGCTAGTGGGAGAGGGAGTAGGAGAGGGATAGTGAGTGAGAGAGAGTAGGTAGTGAGAGAAGGAGTGGGAGAGCGAGAGCAAGAGAGAGAGAGAGTAGGAGATGGGAGAGAGAGTAGGAAATAGGAGAGGGAGTGGGAGAGGGAGATAGAGAGAGAGAGGGGGGGGGGGGATTGGAGTGTGTAAGAGAGAGAGAGAGAGTAGGGGATGGGAGAGAGAGAGAGAGAGAGTGAGAGAGAGTAGGCGGCAGGAGAGGGAGAGGGAGAGGGAGAGGGGGGATGGGAGTGTGTGTAAGAGAGAGATAGTATGGCATGGGAGAGAGAGAGTGAGAGAGAGTAGGGGATGGGAGAGAGAGAGTAGGTAGTGGAAGAGGGAGTGGGAGAGGGAGAGTGAGAGAGAGAGTAGGCAATGGGAGAGGGAACGGGATAGAGAGAGAGTAGCGGTGGGAGAGGGAGTGTGAGAGAGAGGGCAAGAGAGAGAGGAGGGATGGGAGTGTGTGTAAGAGAGAGAGCAGGGGATGGGAGAGAGAGAGTGTGTGAGAGAGAGAGAGTAGGGGATGGGAGAGGAGAGAGAGAGCAAGAGAGAGTAGGGTATGGGAGAGAGAGTAGGTGATGGGAGAGGGAGTGGGAGAGGGAGATAGATAGAGAGAGAGTAGTGGTGGGAGAGGGAGTGGGAGAGGGAGATAGATAGAGAGAGAGTAGCGGTGGGAGAGGGAGTGGGAGAGGGAGAGTGAGAGAGGGGGGATGGGATGGGAATGTGTGTAAGAGAGAGAGAGTAGGGGATGGAAGAGAGAGAGTAGGTTGTGGGAGAGGGAGTGGGAGAGGGAGAGCAAGAGAGAGAGGGGGATGCAAGTGTGTGTAAGAGAGAGAGTAGGGGATGGGAGAGAGTAGGGGATGGGAGAGGGAGTGGGATAGAGAGAGAGTAGCAGTGGGAGAGGGAGTGTGAGAGGGAGAGGGTGAGAGAGAGAGAGAGGGGTGATGGGAGTGTGTGTAGGAGAGAGAGAGAGAGAGAGTAGGGGATGGGAGAGGGGAGAGAGCAAGAGAGAGTAGGGGATGGGAGAGGAGAGAGAGTAAGAGATGGGAGAGAGAGTAGGCAATGGGATAGGGAGTGGGAGGGAGATAGATAGAGTAGTGGTGGAAGAGGGAGTGTGAGGGAGAGTAAGAGAGAGAGAGAGGGGGGATTGGAGTGTGTGTAAGAGAGAGAGAGTAGGGGATGGGAGAGAGAGAGTGAGAGAGAGAGTAGGGGATGGGAGAGAGAGAGTGAGAGGTAGTAGGTGGTGGGAGATAGAGTGGGAGAGGGAGGTAGATAGAGAGAGTAGCTCGAGAGAGAGAAAGAGAGAGTAGGGGATGTGAGAGGAGAGAGAGTGAAAGCGAGTAGGGGATGGGGAAGAGAGAGATTAGGGGATGGGAGAGAGAGAGAGTAGGCTGTGGGAGAGGGAGATAGATAGAGAGAGTAGGGGATGGGAGAGGAGAGACAGCAAGATACAATAGGGGATGGGAGAGGAGAGAGAGAGAGCGACAGAGAGTAGGGGATGGGAGAGGAGAGAGAGTAAGAGAGAGTAGGGGATGGGAGAGAGTGGGAGAGAGAGTCGGTGGTGGGAGAGGGATATAGATAGAGAGAGTAGGGGATGGGAGAGGAGAGAGAGTAGCTGATGGGAGAGGAGAGAGAGTAGCAGATGGGAGAGGATTGAGAGAGTGAGAGAGAGAGAGTAGGGAGAGAGAGAGTAGGGGATGGGGGGTAGAGATTATTCTTCACATAGTGCGTAAACACTATAGTACGTATGCACTTTATAGGGTGTACATGCTATAGTACATACGTACTATATGAGAACACAAAAAATAGTCATAATGCAAGTTTGGGTCCTTGCTTATCCATATTCTGCTTTTTGTCTGTTGTGCATTTTGTAATTCTGACAGAAAACACAGGTTTCAAGCTGTTGGAAGATAGAAAACACTATTTGAAGGCTTTTTAAATTTTTTTGCATTCTATTTGAAGCTAGCAAACACCAAACTCAATCATTGGATACACTATTTGAAGGCTTTTTGAATATTATTTCTATAAAAAAGGTTAGTGCAGTCCTTTTTAAATATTCTTTGTTGTTATATAGTGACAAATTTGATTATAATTTGACATATTTAATATATAGTGAATTCATTGAAATTTGTATGTTTGAATGAATTGTTATTTGGAAATGCTTAGAAATTTGACAAGTTGTTTAATATATATTATGTATTCATTGAAATAATTATAATTTGTATATATATTTAAATGGTTTTTAATTTACAAATTGTAAGTAATTCAAATGTTTGAATAATTTGACATAATAAAAATCATCGTCATGCTAAAGAAGAAACTAAAAACTCAAACAATAGATGAGAGGGAGAGAGATTTGGCAATTAAAAGAGATAAAATGAAACTACTATTTGAACAAAGAAAATTGCAAAGCAATAATGAAGAATTGACATTCGAATAGGAACAAGAACCACTAATATAAAGAAACAAAGAGGAAGAATTGGAAAGACAAAGAGAACAAATGAGACTATTATGCTCAAGAAGACAATTGAATTGTGAAGCTACACCTTCTTCCAATGTTGGAGTCATATCATCATCTCATGTTGAAGAGATGCTAATTTGTAGATCTGACGATGTACATACTTCATCATTTCATGTTGAAGGCACAATATCAACACATCAAGTAGGTGGTATTCCATCTTTTGCATCTTATTGCCAAGGCACATAATTTTTGGTTATGTTGGTAAATAGATTGTTCTTTCCAATGTAACTCTTAAATGCCCGAACTTGTGAGAAACAATTTGATACCAATAGTTGGATTATCTATCAAGAGGTTGATAGATTTCCTCTGAATTGAAAGGTACAACTCCCTTATCAATGATATTCAATGAATTTGTTTGTTCCTAAACTAATTGGGTACGTTCTTAACCCGAGAATGGAAGAGAAAAACCAAGCCAGTCCTAGATAGAACTAACTTAGGCAGACTTTAGTTCAACACCTAGCCAATACCAAGAACCCACAATTCCTATGACTTCTCGACATTGGTAATGCAATGAATGTAGATTATGTGAATGTAATGAAGGAATGAAGATTTAATATTCAAATTTTTGCAATAGGAATATGTGCAAATGCTCTGATCTACAACACATTCATTATCTGACACAAGATGCAAGATAATGTCCAAAACCAAATACAACAATGCTCTTATTGAATATATTCAAAAAATAATACCGAAAATCTCCGATTTGAAGAAAAAATCTTCTTTGTTTTGAACACAACAAATACAATGCTCTAATTTTTATTTGCCTACAACTCTAGCCAAATCTATTATAAAAATCAATGCATGAAATGAAATGCATAAAATAAACTATTGTCTCCCCTCTACTCCAGTAATACCTACTCTTGTAGAAAAGAAGAACCCTTTGCAAATGAAATGGTTTTACAATAAATACATTCTCCAGCAACCGATTGGTTTCTTCTAGTGACTTTTCAGTTCTGTAACCAATCTTGTCTCTTTGACTTCTCATATTTTTCCTTTTGAAAACGGATATTCTTATTAACTTTTAAAGTTAATAATGATGTATATTAACATATTTAAATTATATTTTAACAATTGACATTTAAATATGTTAAATCAATATCAAAATCTTTCCTTTGTTGAGCGGACAGCAAAATAAATACTGCTGCCAAGTAAAAATGGGTCATGTTTCAGGGGGCATATATTTTGATTCCACTGTTGGATCGAGCTCATCTTTGGATATGTTTTTCCAAACCTAATTATCTTCAATCTAATTGGAGAGATCGTAAAAATAATCAATGAGTCAAAAGATATGAGCTACTGAATTTTTCTCTATATGACTGTTACAAAATCAGAATTGATAAAATAAAGTTTCCAGCCATTCTTCTTTCACATGCTATGTAACCTAGATGTCTTCAATTTTCCACTATGTTATCTTCTATGCTTACCATGTTTATTCCTTGTTGAATTTTGGAAGTGATTCTCTAGAATGCTTGTGGTAGAAAATCCCAAATGAAGGTTGAAAAGCGTACCAAGTTCTCATTTTTCCACTTCTCTGTTGTAGGTGAAATTCACACATTCTTGTAACAGCTACACTTTAAAAATAATTAACAAGCAATACTTCTTCTTTGCTATCAGGTCATTGGTTATGGAACACTCTAATTCATCCTTTGTGGAAATTTGACTTTTGTCTTCTCCCTTTGTGGAAAACTCCAAACTGACTGCGAAAGGTGTAGCAGAAAATGAATTTTCCACTTCATATTTAATGTCATGTTGATGTCCAAATCTTCAAGCAATAAATCATTATGAGATTACCATTCTTTGTTTAATCAATTAAGAGCTCTTTTCCATCTCTCTATTGTGGATTTGATGCTTGGTGGAAATTCCATTTTTGAGTGTGAAAAGTGCACCCAATCTTCAATTTTCCACCTCCATGTAGTGGGCACAATTTTGATTAAGATTGATTCATAAATTACTTTTCTGAAGTGATCTTGATACTGGATCCCATATATCTTCATTTTGGATTGAGATTTTCCTTTTCTCTCCTCATGTGGAAAACTGAACTTTGACTACGAAAGGCGTAGCAGAAAATGAGTTTTCCACTACGCTTTTCCCTTTGGTGGAAAATGAAACATTTTCTTCTCCAATGGAAAATATGAAAATGACTGTGAAAGGTGCAATGGAAAATGATTTTTCCACTATGCTTTTCCCTTTGGTGGAAAATCCCAAGTTGACTACTCCATTGCAAAAAATTCAAGAAGTGCTTCTCCATGGTGGAAAAATGAACTTTGACTTCCATTTGCTTTCACATTTGCATTTCTAGACTCTGTAACAATTCAATAATTCATAGAGACTTTCTTAGAATCAAGGAATGCATTAGTGGAAATTTATCATGGGCGGCGACTTAAGAGTTTTAAAAATTGGGATACTTTTAGTGCGCCTACAAGTTCAAGGTACACAAAGCACTCAACCTTATGTTGATGTTCAAAATGTTGAGAGAATGGAAGAGATTATAACACCTTCTAGAATTTGTTTTAGAAGACCAAAATAATTGATTAATATTGATACTAATATTTTGAAATCAATGCGTGACAAGATTAGAAAGCATACTTGTCAAAGAAAAGTTATTCGTATGTGGAGATTATTCTTTGAAGAATTAAATATTACAGGTCAATGCCAATTACTTGTTGAAATGATGAGGAATTTAAAATTTAGGCCTATCATAAAGATTCTTGGGCTAAGAATGATGGATGATTTAAATGAAAAAAATATTATAAAGAATCTATTGAGTGCTTATGACAAAGTGGGTTCTAAGTCATGCACCAAAGATAGTAATATCACAAGATGAGTACTTATATTGACAATAGTAAATACCCAAATGAAGAAAGCTCAACTCATGAGAAAGACAAGTAAAACATTGAAAATTGGTAGATGTACTTTAAGGAGAGCCATGCTAAGGCATGAGAGATTGGAAGATCCAACAAAAAATGAGTTATGGACATTTAGTGCTAGACTACTGTGAAAGGATAAAGAAATTATTGAAGCTTTAAAATCATTGATCAAAGATTTTTGGACAACTAACACACATGTATCCCCTAATCAATGAGATGTTGTAAGGAGGATTGGTAGCCTAAATTGTGAAATATTTTTGGACTCAACTCAAACACAATTTTTTGCAAAATTTATTGGTATGTATCCTCAAATTCGAATAAGTCAAAGATTTTTTGAGATGGGTAAATCTTAAATTATGTGAAGATAAATAACACATGCACAACTTCTTATTGTAGAAGACACATTGAATTTTCTAACCATTTTGATGTTTTTAGGCATATATGTTTATTTTTGCATTCTAAGTTTGTTTTGTAGGATTGTGACATGAATGAGCTACCTACATCTTCAAGGGAATTCATATCCAACATTTTATGTGAAATAGGGGATAGCTAACAATTTTGCAAGACATCATGCTTGGATGGTACATGCTTTTTTGTGGTTCTTTGTCACTTTTATCAACTTGTGAACATATGGATAGTACACATGCAATTGGAAATGAAATAGTATATTATAGAAAATATAAGACAATGACATATGCTCTAAAAGATGGGAAATAGGGTAAAAGATGTGATTTAGTCATTGAAAATATTATAGTGTATGAGTTCATGAAGATTTTTTGTGAAAAGATTATTTATGAGTATGCAAGGCATACATGTAGAGCTCAATGGCTAGATTTGTAATTCAAGTTGCGCAAGGATATGTTTTCACTGGATACCATTATTTTAGTTGTAAACTTTGCAAGTAAAGTATTATACTTCTTAACAAGTTTCCATATTTGTTCACATAACATTCATGTATTCACCTACAAGTACAGAGGATGACAAGAAGATTTTGAGGGAGTGCCATTTTTACATCAGTGATGATTGATTATGTTCTATAGAGTTTGTACATGTTGGTTTTCAACTATTTTATGGAGATTTGGCTAACATGGGCATACCATATCATCAAAACATTATTTGGTCAAACAATTGCACATCTCAATTTAAGAATGCACAAATGTTCTATTGGTTGAGTAGAATGCACAAGTTGTCTAGAATTCAATATATGTAGAATTTCATAGAGGCTAGTCATGGAAAGGGAGAGGACAATGGTGCAGGCGCGTACATCAAAAGAGCCTTAGCTCATGAAGAACTAAAGTACAAAGATAGAGCAATATTGATATATGCAAAATCCATTGTCCAGTGGTGTAACACTACAATAGGTCTAGGTAAGGAAGATGAGTCTACGGTTCATAAATTTTTTTGGTTGATAGATAATACTAACATTGCACCATGCGAGGATTGTTGCACACTAATAGGATCAAGTGAGTTGCACTCTTTTAGAAGCTCTGATACAAGTTCATGGAGTATCCACACATAAAAAATGGCATGCTATTGTCCATCATGTGCAGAGAAAAATTGGGATGATTGTGAGTCGATTGAATGGGTGGACAAATGGGATATGGTAGAGATGGTACCCAATTGACACCTATCGTCCCCCACTAGCACTGGAAATGGTAGAGATGGATTCATCCATTGACTTTGACCACTTGTCTGATCTAGTACAACCTAGTAATATATATATATTTATATATCTTTGTAATTTCAATATGTAACTTTATAAATTTTACCTAAGTATTTCCTAAATTAATGACCGTATTTTGTACATTTATCACTTCAGGCCATGTTTTTGTTGTTATTGAACCTAAAGACAATGAAAAAGGGATGGATTGTTAGTTGTGTCATTGTGTCCAAGCCAAACAAAAATTGGATCACTTGGTCATAGATGGTGAAAGTTTAGAGTAACATATCAGTGTGGTGGTTGTAACCAGCACATGTTTTAGACAATATTCTATGAAGAACCCTAACTTGTGGTTATTCAAGGATTGGAAAACAAAGAGGAAGATTCTTCATTATTCAAACCTTTTTGTCACATCAAATAGCCACTTGATAAAATATGGTGGAAAACCACCTAATAAGACTCTTTGAAAAGTTTGCGAGTCAAACCATGAGGCAATACTTGAGACATTAAAATGTAGAGCAAATCTAGTTGGTTCATTAAATTGAATAGGGAGAGAGGGAGAGAGAGAGAGAGAGAGAGAGAGAGAGAGAGAGAGAGAGAGAGAGAGAGAGAGAGAGAGAGAGAGTGGTATGGACTAGTACAAATGTTGGAACATGTGTTAGTGGCCCCAGGAGTTAGATGGGTGATTTACCTTCCATTTTCATTTGGTTTCATGTTTCGATCCTTTGTTGTTTGCAAGTTATTCAAGTTTTGTTAGAGGTGCCTAGAAATCAACATTAAACCAAAGGTTTCACCTAGGGCCTTGTTGTATTGGCACTTTCCACCATGGAAATTTAATTCTACTTAGTGGAGTGCAAGCCCTATCAGTGTACTTCATGATTTATTAGGTTTTACAAATGTCCAAGCAAGGAATGAATTTTTCCACCATACCCTAGGTGTATGGCTCCATACATGCACCATTTAACATTTCACCACAGTCACTATAACTTTTTCTCCAGAGTGATCCAAGTTATATAAATTTGGATTTGGAATTGATTCACATGTCCCTAGATATTCCAATAATTATTTTTTACATCGGCACGTATGAAAGGGTACCTGTTGTGTAATTGCAGCCTAATTAGGCCTATCAACACTTTCCAAATGTTGTTACAGAAGTGGCTTCTGGTCTTTTCCAATTTGTGAGGTTTACATATGTTTTATATGTCCTAAAAGGGTGTTTGAATCTCACTTTAAATTGTGTCTTTGTGTAAGATTTTTTCATATTATGTTCAATTTACAGCTTGAATTGCTACTAACCTTTTCAATGGCAAACTATTGTAATTGTGTGTGTGTGTGTGTGTGTGTGTGTGTGTGTGTGTGTGTGTGTGTGTGTGTGTGTGTGTGTGTGTGTGTGTGTGTGTCTATTGTTTGGACACAACAGAATCACTTTACCTGTTGTATACAGACCTTAATCGGTCTAAGGTATGTTTGTATTGCATTCCATGTTCATTGTTCTCTTTTCATTCATGTTTGGGGGTATGTTTCTGGTATAGAGCACCAAGGCAATTGGTTTATATTTTAGTTTTCATGTTTTTTTTTACCTACTTCAGCTAGAATAAACAAACTTTGGATGAGAAGTCCATGGTTGTCAAAGAAAGACACCATTTTGTATGCTTAAGGCACTTTATGCAATTTATAAGAAAAAGTTGCTCATTAGGAAAATTTGGGAGTTTTAATATTTTTGGTCAAGAAATCCTAGGATTAGATTCTTTTAGTTGGTTTTAGTTAAGTTGGAACCTTTTCCAAGTCCTAGAAGTGAAATCAAGTGAAAAATGTAAAAATGCACTTTTTGTGCAAAGTTGCATTGTTGAAAGTTGTAAAAGTTGCTCAAATTTGTAACTTAGTGAGAAAATGGTTACAATTATTAAAATATTGGTTGTAACCATTAAAATAATTATAGGAGATATATATACCTCATTTGTGAGGTCTAACGAGCATTAATGTATGGATTGGAAGAAGTTGCAAAGAAAGAAATACAGTTTTGGAGTCATTTTTACTGTTATTTTCATGTGGCATGAATTGTATGGACTTTTAAACTAGATATGATGGATTTTTGAGACAAATATTTGAATCATATTTCTTTTTCTTTTGGTCTCATCATTGTATGTGTTTTCTAACTCAAGTTATTCCATTATTAGTGAAACTAGGTTTTTAGGACAATATTTTGGTGCACACGGAAAAATGGGCCTCTAACTGCAATTTCCTTAGTTGAAATTTCATGGCCACTTCAGAAATGGTAATTAGTAGGGTCCTTTTGAAGATTCCAAGATTTCAAGACTGGAGGATGTGTTTTGTGATTTTTCCAATCAAGCCCTAGGTCAAGTACCATGAAGGATTTGACCTCTTGTAGCGTGTTGATTTGTGAATGGCAAGAGTTTGAGAATTGGTGAAGGGTTGAGAATTTGGAAATAAGTTATTTTAGTGTTACCTAAACTTTATAAGAATTTATTTAATTTCCATGACCCTGTTTCCTACTGGTTTCTTTGTAAACCAAGCCTAACTTGATCACTTAGGTTCGTGTTGCTTTGTGAAGGAAAGGGAATTTTGGAGTGGGGCTAGAACTTTATGCTTAGGAGTTTGAAGTAAAATTGAAAAGGGTATTCAAAAACCTAATTTTTTTTGGATCTTTTTTGAAACTTTTTGAAGTTAGATCCCAAAAACCATTTCAGGAGGGCTAAAAGGAGCTCACAGGGCTACTAGGCTAAATTGGAGTTTGAGGCTTTGTGTAAGTGTATGATTCAAACTAGTGGTGTAGTCTATGGTAAATATGTTCCTAAGATCATTTAACCTCTAAGAACCCTTGGGACAAACTTCTAGGGTGTTTTCCTAGTATTAACCTAGTTGTGAGAGATTGGTGCAAAACCCATAAAGTGGGCAAGTTTGGTTCTTTTTCCTTGGATTCTTGGTGAAGTTGGAGAGTGTGTTTCTTTGATCCATTGGAGGATTGGAGTGTGCTAAAACCTTGTAATAAGGTTAAATATTTGATAGCCAATTGGTTGATTTCAAGAGTGGGAAGCCCATTTGAAGCTTCTTCGTTGTGCTCTCTACATCAGTTCCCTTATTAGACTTTTGGAGAATCCTTATGTTTTGGTGCTTTTGAACTTAGGCAAACCTAGTGATTTAGTTCCTTGTCTTGTTTGGGTTGTGATAACCTGTGATAAGCTCATTATTGATGCTTGTGATAAGTGTCCCAATACTAAACTCTCTTTTTGGGAAATTTGAAGAATTCCAACCTTGTCTAATTGCCTAGCGGCTTGCATTTTAGAAGTTGCCACCATGCACTACTGCATCACAACCTATCCTAAGTGAACTATCTAGGATCCTTACCTATGCCTTCTTTGATGAGTCTAGAATGGGTGCTCCTGCACTAGTCATCTACTTGACTAGGACATGTTTGAGAACTGACAATCTCCATTTAAACTGAAGTCTCCATTTAAAGGTGGCAGTGAGATTTTTGTTGTTCTATTAAGATCATTAATATATTTTGATGAGAACTTTGAGGGATCATGTCCAACTTGAGTATCCTAGCTTTCCAAGTCCTATAAATGCAAGGACATTGATGAATAGGCATTTCTAATTAAAACATCTATGGTGCTAGAATGAAGTGCTGGTGCGAGAGCACTCTTCCATGAAACAATGAAACAAGGGTGTTTGGATCATTTATGACCTTGTTCAAGTTTATTTTTCTTGGTTTTCAATAATACAATCTTGTTAGATTCATAGGTTCATTTTTAACACTTTTGTGTGGCCCATTAGCAATTTAGGTGTTTTATAAACTAGTTGCTCAATGAGGTCACAAGGGAACAAATTTGATTTAATTGGATACATTTGCTATAATTTTGGGTCTATCACTTGTTTAAGTCATTTAGGACTTATTTAGATAGTTATAATTCCTTTAAGGCTTTAAAATGCAATAAATGCAATAAAAGTGCAAAAGTTGCTATACAACTTTGCAACTTTTTACATAACTAAGCAAAAATGATTGTAATCCTTCCCCCAATGGTCACAACCTTTCAAATTTGGTTGGATCAGTTGGGGTAGACCTTCATATAGCCCTTTTAAGCAGGTGGAAGGTACAATGTAATTTTTTGGCATTGAAATCAATAAAAGTAACCTTGTTTTCTGCTTTTTGGTTGAGTTTTTTGAATGGTACAGATGTGTACAGATGGATAGGATGTTGAGCCTAACATTTTTGGATGTACCATCAAGTTAGCTTTCCAATGCAACTAGTTTGAGGTCTTGAGGCTTTATAAAATTGAAGTTACACCTATTTTTGTGCAAACAACCTAGATCTTGAGGGTTTGTAGGATTTTGAAGGAAATTGTTTCATAACTCCAGATTCCACCATAGGAAAGTCATGGCCTTTGATTGAATCCTTTTAATCCTAATGCACTTTGAGATTCTTTTGGTTTCAGGTGATAATATGTAGGGAGAAGGGAGAAAGATGATGCCCTAGATGCATATAACTTATATGCATCAACACACAGTCCTACTGTAACAACATTTTAAGACCCGAAAACTTCATGTCCTAGTGTGTAACTTCTCATTTAGCACATTTTTGGCATTTCTCAACTAACCTAATTGGTTTCATGTTTTTAGCATGTTTGAAAAGGGTACTTTCTTTGTAATGGTGGCTTAATTAGCCCTTTAGGCCTAGTTGCTATCCCACAGGTTATGACAGTTGTCTTGCTCATGGGATCTCTGTACTTTGGGATCTGATAGTACATCAAAAATATAAAATATCCCTATTGATTAGCTTCTTTATTCTATTCAAAATATATAAGTTACAGGCCAAATTTCCATTCCTTGGGCTATTAAGAATTCAAGGGTTTAATGAACAAACCATGCCATTTTCTCGGTTTGGGATTTTCAATTTCAGTGCACATGTCCATGTTGATGTAAGAAAAAAATTCCTTAAGTTAGAGTTCTTGGTTCCATGTCTACAGTAGATTTCATGTGTTAAGCCTTTATTGTTGTCAAGGTGCAAGTGCGGGGTCTTGGGTCTAGTTTTGGAGATCTTACTCCATTTTGATTTTGTGATGCCATCTCGAGTGATGTTGAAACTTTTGTTGGCTAGTAAAAAGTTGACAACTACCAAATCTCCCTCACTTTTCATCATGGGATCAAACTGTTTATTCTGTTTGCTCTAAGTGGCTAGGTAAACCCTATCCCCAACCTCATCTCATCTCGTTGAGCACTCAAATGTTCTCAGGCACGCTAAACCAAAACATCCATAAGAGTCACTAAATGCCATAGGGTAGTGATCTTTAATGGGCCATATCTCGAAGCTTGTGTGAGGTATGGATGTGATTCCAAGTGCTATAGGACTATGTTGTGGAGACCTACAATAAATTCTCTCACTTTTTGGAGATCTTACTCCTTTTTTATTTTTGTGATGCCATCTTGGATAATGTTAAAACTCGTAGTGTTGGCCAGTACAAAGTTGCCAATTGAAAAATCTCCCTCACCATTCATCATGGGATTGAACTATCTATTTTGTTAGCTCCAAGTGGTTAGGTAAACCCCAGCCCTAAGCTTGTCCCATCCCATTAAACACTCACACATTCTCGAGCATGCCAAACTAAAATGTCCCTAAGAGTCACTAAATGCCATAGGGCAATGATCCTTGATGGGGCATATCTAGGAGCTCATTCAAGGTATGGATGTGATTCCAAGTGCTATAGGACCATGTTGTAGAGACATATAATAACCTTTCTCTCTTTTTGAGATCTTAATCCATTTTGATTTTGTGATGCCATCTCGATTGATGTTGAGACTCGTAGTGTTAGCTAGTACAAAGTTGCTAATTGCCAAATCTCCCTCACCATTCATTGTGGGACTGAACTATCTATTTTTTTAGCTTTAGGTGGCTAGGTAAACCCTAGCCCCAAGCTCATCTCATCCCATTCAGTCCTCCAAAATTCTTGGGCACGCTGAACTAAAATGTTCCTAAGAGTCACTAAATGCTATAGGGCAGCAATCTTTGACAAGGCATATCTCAGAGCTCATGTGAGGTATGGATGCAATTCTAAGTGATATAGGACCATGTTGTAGATACCTACAATAACCTCTCTCTCTTTTTAGAGATCTTACTCCATTCTGATTTTGTGACACCATCTCGAGTGATGCTAAAACTCGTAGTGTTGGCTAGTACAAAGTTGCCAACTACCAAATCTCCCTCACCATTCATCGTGGGATCAAACTATCTATTATGTTAGCTTCAAGTGGTTGGGTAAACCCTAGCCCTAAGCTCTTTCTATCCCATTGAGTGCTCACATGTTCTCAGGCACACTAAACCAAAATGTCTCTAAGAGTCACTAAATGCCATAGGGAAGCAGTCTTTGACAGGGCATATCTCGGAGCTCGTTCAAAATATGGATGTGATTCTAGGTGCTATAAGACCATGTTGCAAAGACCTACAATAACCTCTCTCACTTTTTTTAGGAACTTACTTCGTTTTGATTTTGCAATGCCATCTCAAGTGATGCTAAAACTCATAGTGTTGGCTAGTACAAAGTTGTCAACTACCAAATCTCCCTCACCATTCATCGTGGGATCAAATTATCTATTTAGTTAGCTTTGAGTGACTAGGTAAACCCTAGCCCCAAGCTCATCCCATCCTGTTGAGCGCTCAAACATTCTCGGGCACACTAAACTGAACTGCTCTTAAGAGTCACTAAATGCCATAGGGCAGTGATATTTGATGGGGCATATCTTAGAGCTTGTGCGAGATAAGGATGTCATTCTAGGTGTTATAGGACCATGTTGCAGAGACTTACAATAATCTCTCTCACTTTTTTAAGATCTTAACCTATTTTGATTTTGCAACGCCATCTCAAGTGATGCTGAAACTTGTAGTGTTGGCTAGTACAAAGTTGCTAACTACCAAATCTCCCTCACCATTCATCATGGGATCGAACTATCTATTCGATTAGCTCTGAGTGGCTAGGTAAACACTAGTCCTAAGATCCTCTTGACATGTTGAGCGCTCGAATGTTCTTGGGCATGTCGAACCAAATCGTCCCCAAGAGTCATTAAATACCATAGGGTAGCAATCTTTGATGATGCATATCTCAGAGCTCGTGCAAGGTATGGATGTGATTCTAGATGCTATAGGACTATGTTGTGGAGACCTACAATAACCTCTCTCACTTTTTTATGATCTTACTCCATTTTAATTTTGCGATGCCATCTCGGGTGATGCTAAATTTTGTAGTGTTGGCCAATACAAAGTTGCCAACTGCCAAATCACTCTCACCTTTTGTCATGGGATCAAACTATCTATTCCATTACCTTCGATTGGCTAGGTAAACACTAGCCCCAAGATACTCCCATCCTGTTGAGTGCTTAAACGTTCTCAGGCATGCCGAACTAAATCATCCCTAAGAGTCACTAAATGCCATAGGGTAAGGATCTTTGACTGTGGCAACTAGATATGTCATCTCATCCAATGATGGAGACTCGTGATAGAAGGTAAAGGGGTGATCACACAAATCATTTTTAACATGTTATTTTTTATGGTAATAAGGTAATCTTTTTTGTAAGGTCAAGTAACTTGAGGTCACCTATAAACCCAAGTTGCCTTAGTCCTAATGATTTTTATTTTTGTTGTTATTTTTGTTAATAAGTTGACTCAATAAGTGTTTTGAGAGTTATTGCACCTTATATAGCTGGATGTTATCACTAAATGGAGTTAATGGAAGATGTTAATGATCTTCTTGGTTGAAACATAACCACTTCCGTTTCTGAAGAGTTGTCCAAAAATTAGCAAATTACATGTTGTTGCAAAGAAAATACAGTCATAGGATGTTGGAAGATTGTTTTCACTCATTGGATATTGGAAGAATATCTTGGAATGATAGAATATATGACAAACTAAAGTTTTTGAGATAGTTATTAGGTGTTCCTTGAAGTGTCTAAGATGTTAGTTTGAAGCAAGAAGTTGATTATGATCCATTTTTCAAATTTGCTTATTTTTCCCTTATTGCTTCCTAAGTCTTGAATAGGGAAAGTGATCAAGTAGTTTTGTGAGGTTGGGTAGAAGTTTGTTCAATTTTATAACCAAGTTGGAAAGAGTCTTTGAAGACACTTATGAAGGTGGGAAAGGTAGTTTTCCTTAAAAGTGTTCTTGTTGGGAATCCACTAGCTTTTGGTGTGAGCACTCTGCATCATTTTGGATGCAATTTACATTAAAATGAAATACATGAAATGTACTTAAAATGTAAACAATAAAAACAAGATATATATTATGATAACCAATGATTTCATACATGAACAAACATATAATATATTATGATAACCAATAATGTCATACATGAACGAACATATAATATCTTATGATAACCAATAATGTCATACATGAACAAACATATAATATAAAATGATAACCAATAATTTCATACATTAACAAACACATAATATATTATGATAACCAATAATGTCATACATGAACAAGCATATCATATATTAACCAATAATGTCATAAATCTAATAATGTCATGCATCAAAAATATGTCATACATCAAATATAAAATGTCATATATACATCAAATGTATATTGAATATTTCCACTAACATAAAATCTAACATATATGTCCACTAATGGCTATACATGTGTGTTTATGAACTATATCTTCTCCTTCCCATGAGGGGAAGGAAACAAATCCCTAAAGGTCTTCGATCATCCTGTGGAGGGAGATGATGGGTATGATGGGATCTTCCTCACATGCTCGCTCGTCCTCTTATTTAGGCTCTTCTTTAACTTGAGTTAATGCAAACAAAGTAGATATGAATCAATAATTATTATACACTAAAATCAAATATATGTACACTTAATTAATTATTTTCTTACCGTCATCAAATAGTCACTCTATACGTCCACCTCAAAGGCTCATGGACAATCAGGTGTAACAAGGCCCTGCAAGAATTCAATCAATATAATCACTTATAAATAACACTAGAAATTTCAATGCTAACTATTATAAACAACAACTAAAATCAAGAAAATTCTTTCATACCTTAGTCAATGGCTCTGAACTAGCCATTGTTGTAGCAACTCCATGACCAATGGTCTGGAAAAGATGAGGAAGAGTCTCAGATTTCAAGAGTTGCATGTCATAAAATACAAGTTACATGTAACATGAAACATGAAAAAAATATAAATAAATAAATTAAATTAACATGAAAAAAATGTACCTCTACGAAGCTCGTATCACACCTAGGCTCGGAGTCCCTAGTGAATGTCAATGGTCCAATAGAGAACTGATGCACATGCATAAAAAAAATTGTCAATCCTTCATATGATTACTTAATAAATATATGTATTAATTTAAATGATTAAATCGATACATGGGTATGTGCAAGATCATGGTGTACCAAACTATGGCCTTAAGTGGCAGTGAAAAATCAGCAAATCAGGTTTATGTCAACTTGACACATAATTTTGAAGTGGTTATGGACTTTATATCAAAAAGTTGTCAGAAAATAATCTATAACAAATTGAATGTAGTTTCTAAACTACTAGGCCTTATCAGCAGAAAAAAATAATTAATTGGTCAAAAGTTTGAATTTTAATGCAGTACTAAGAAAATTTCAAGGCAAAAATAAAAAGTAGGTGTATGTCTGACCACCTTAATCAAAATCAAATCATAATATTTTTTTAATATAATTATAGATATGAAAATTAGACTCATGCCCGGATGTGACGCATATTTTTTGATATTTTTATTCCAAATAAATAATTAAATATGAATTTTCTACCAAAACTTTTTTGGAAAAAAAAAGTCTCGTGTCCACCCTAACTAATAAATTTTTTTACCAAATTTAAATTATTATTTTTCTTATGCTAGCCAAAGTATAGAATGTGACACAACTTTTAGATTTAAAAAATGTTATACCGTTTGAAAGTTATAGCTATTTTTCAATCAGTATGTCAATCAGCACTTTACAATTATCTTCATTGATGATTAACTAATAAATACTTATCGAACTCAAAATTTGATAGAAATTATATTGATGGAATTTAGAGAGCCATATTTAAAATCCCTTTTCATTTTATTCAATTTCGATCAAAATAACATTGTCAGACGGCTACCCGAAATCTGAGTATCGCTAAAACCCTCTTCAAACACGTCTTTTGGGTTGATCGGGTAGGCTTGGTAAATACCAAGCCTAATTGGATATCCGATTCCAAATCAGATATCCGATTGTAAATTCGATATCCGATATGTTGCGGGTGGCAAATTTAAAATCCCAACCCATTTTGGAGGAAAAATCAGATTTAAACGTCATAGCTTATTATTTATAAATTATTTCACTTATATTACTATGTAAATACATATTTTAATATATTATATATATAATAACGCAATGTAAAGATATAAGATGTAATCTAGCAATATATAATAATATATTATGTTAATCTTATTACAATCTATAAATATAATTTATATTATTATTATTTTTACTAAATATAATAACGTAATTTATATATATATATATATAAAATACGTATTATATATTATTATATTAATATGTATGCTATTAATATATATAATAATCTAATATTTTAATTAAATATAATATGTATTATATATTATTATATTAATATGTATAATAATATTATATATATAATAACGTAATATATTAAATATAAATATATAATATGTATTATATATATTATTATATTAATATGTATGTTATTAATATATATAATAACATAATATTTTTGTTAAATATAATAACGTTATATATATATATATATATATATATATATATATGTTATTAATAGATATGTATATTATTAATATATATGAGTCAAAGGGGGTCATAGGTCAACCATTGACCTCCTTTGACGCATTAAACAACGACATATGTCCTTAGGGGTCCTAGGAGCCCTAAAGACATATTACAATGGTTAATATGGGTCAAAGGGGGTCATAGGATGACCTATGACCCATTTGGACCCATTAAATGATGATATATATCCTTACGGGTCCTAGGACCTCGAGGGACATATTTGAATCGTTCATATGGGTCAAAGGGGGTCAAAGGGTGACCTATGACCCCCTTTGACCCATTAAACGACAACATATGTCTCTAAGGGTCCTAGGACCCCTAGGGACATATTCGAATGGGTAATATGGGTCAAAGCGGGTCATAGGTCCCTTTGACCCATTAAATGATGACATTTGTCCCATATTCAAATGGGTAATATGGGTCAAAGGGGTTCATAAGGTGACCTATGACTCTCTTTGACCCATTAAACAACGACATATGTCTCTAGGGGTCTTAGAACCCCTAGAGACATATTCGAATAGGTAATATGGGTCAAAGGGAGTCATAGGGTGACCTATGACCCTCTTTGACTTATTAAATGATGACATATGTCGCTAGGGGTCCTCGGACCCCTAGGAACATATTCGAATGGGTCATAGGGTGACCTATGACCCCCTTTGACCCATATGAACAATTTGAATATGTCCCTAGGGGTCTTAGGACCCCTAAGGACATATTTCAATCATTCATATGAGTCAAGGGGGTCATAGGTGACCTATGACCCCCTTTGACCCATTAAATGACAACATATGTCTCTAGGGGTCCTAGAACTCCTAGGCACATTTTGAATTGTTCATATGGGTCAAAAGGGGTCATAGGGTGACCTATGACTCCCTTTGACCCATTAAACAATGACATATGTCTCTGGGGGTCCTATAACCCTTAGGGACATATTCAAATCATTCATATGGGTCAAAGGGGGTCATAGGGTGACCTATGACACCCTTTGACCCATTAAACGATGACATATGTCCCTAGGGATCCTAGGACCCCTAGAGACATATTCAAATCGTTCATATGGGTCAAAGGGGGCCATAGGTCACCTTTTGACCCATTAAACGATGACATATGTCCCTAGGGATCATGGGACCCCTAAGGACATATTTGAATCATTCATATGAGTCAAAGAGAGTCATAGGGTGACCTATGACCCTCTTTAACCCATTAAACGACAACATATGTCCCTAGGGATCCTAGGACCCCTAGGGACATATTCTAATGGGCCATATGGGTCAAAGGGGGTCATATGTCACCCTATGACCCCCTTTGACCGATTAAACGATGACATATATCCCTAGGGGTCCTAGGACCCCTAGGGACATATTCGAATCGTTCATATGGGTCAAACGGGGTCATAGGGTGCCTTATGACCCCCTTTGACCCATTAAACGACGACATATGTCCCTAGAGGTCCTAAGACCCATAGGAACATATTTGAATTGTTCATATGGGTTAAAGGGGACCTATGACCCCCTTTGACCCATTAAACGATGACATATGTCCCTAGAGGTCTTAGGACCCCTAAGGACATATTTGAATCATTCATATGGGTCAAAGGGGGTCATAGGGTGACCTATGACCACCTTTGACCCATTAAACGATGACATATGTCTCTAAGGGTCATAGAACCCTTAGAAACATATTCGAATGGGTAAGATGGGTTAAAGGGGGTCATAGGTCCTTTGACCCATTAAATGATGACATATGTCCCTAGGGGTCCTAAGATTCTTAGGAACATATTCGAATGGGTAATATGGGTCAAAGGGGTTCATAGGGTGACCTATGACCCTCTTTGACCCATTAAATGATGACATATGTCGCTAAGAGTCCTCGAACCCCTAAGAACATATTCCAATAGGTCATATGGGTCAAAGGGGGTCACAAGGTGACTTATGACCGCCTTTGACCCATATGAACGATTTGAATATGTCTTAGGGGTCCTAGGACCCTTAGGGACATATTCAAATCGTTCATATGGGTCAAGGGGGTCATAAGTGACCTATGATTGCTTTTGACCCATTAAACGACGATATATGTCTCTAGAGGTCCTAGAACCCCTAGAGACATATTCGAATTGTTCATATAGGTCAAAGGGGGTCATAAGGTGACCTATGACCCCTTTGACCCATTAAACGATGACATATGTCTCTAGGGGTCCTATAACCCCTAGAGACATATTCAAATCGTTCATATGGGTCAAAGGGGGTCATAGGGTGACCTATGACCCCCTTTGATCCATTAAACGATGACATATGTCCCTAGGACCCATAAGGACATATTCGAATTGTTCATATGGATCAAAGGGGGTCATAGGCATCCCAAGACCCCTAGGGACATATGTCATCATTTAATGGGTCAAAGGGGGTCATCCTATGACCCCCTTTGACCCATTAAATGACGACATATGAATTCCTTTGGTTCATACTTTTGACGTTTTAGTGATTCTAAATCATTGTGAAAAGTTAGCCTGAACCCATTTTATGTATATGTTTAACTTCGATCATTCATATACATTGTTCTTTATGATGGTGTATGTGGTGGTATGGTAATTTTTGGCCTAACCCTTGAAGATTGCACCAGTTTATGTGTAGTTGTAGTATAACTTAGCAAAGTAGAGCTCGGTAAATTAAAGAATTTGTCCACCAGAGTACTATTTATTGTGATCATTTCCCTTAGGAATAGATTAGAATCTCTAAACCCTATCCCATTTCATTTGCACATATTTTGTGAAAAACACAAATGGTAATTCATCACAAAACCTTT